>VYZV01031110.1:0-46784 GCA_013401275.1 Pandion haliaetus | reverse complement strand
GAGGAATCTTCCCCCTGAGGAAAGAAGCGGCAACGACGATGTGTGGCGAGCTGACTCAACCCCCATCCCCGATTCCCCTGCGCCGCCGGGGGGAGGAGGTAGAAAGCATCGGTAGTGAACTGAGCCGGGAAGGCGGGAGGGGTGGGGGGAGGTTGTTCTGATGTTTGGTTTCCCTTCCTAATACCCTTGTGTTTTGTTTCTGTTTTGATTTGTAGTAAATTACATTGAATTTGTTTCTTCCCCAAGTTGAGCCTGTCTTTTGCCCGTGACCATAAGTGGGGAGTGATCCCTCCCAGTCCTTGTCTCGACCCACAAGCCTGCCTTTGTATTTTCTCCTCATCCCAACGTGGCCAGGCGAGGGGGTGGGGGGTGAGCGAGCGGCTTCATGGTGCTTTGTTACCGACTGAGCTGACCTGAAACCACGACAGCATGTAACAGTTAAACAACTCTCTTCCTCAATCCAACTGTGTAACAGTACAGCCTCTCATTTAGGATAGTGAAAGGTCCACCAAGTCTCCCAGGACAGCAGCAATAACCACACCACTTTAATGTCCACCAAGCAAAGAACTGAATTCCTTAAAAAAAAAAAAATCAGACCACTCAGTCTTCTACTGTGATGAGCTGGACCTTGCAGCTCAATGGAGCTTTCTGTTAACAAAAACTCAGATGTCTGGAGCAGAAGAAAAGAGAAATATGGTTTGTATCAGCAGATAATGTAATTCTGCAGTCCCACATTCTCAAATCTACAAATGCCTGAACCAGTGCCTGGGTTCTCTATCAGTATATGTATATCCATGCAGGAGCCTAAACAGTCTATCTACCTATACTTTAACTGCTACCTACAGAGTAATATGAATAGTAGCAATTTTGGACAGCATTACCACATACTACTAAATTGTGTAAGAGCTCTCATAGTGGTATATGGCTTCATGCTGAGCTTCATAAATCTCAAAGAAGTAGTCTTTGTTACTCTCAAATTTGGAAGCCAGTGCTAATCATTCCAGATCGACACCATTACTGTCACCCACCAGTCCACACTTGCCTCCAGCCATGTATTTTGTCTTGAATAAAACTGATCTAAGACACAGTCTTTCAGATACAATTGTTCTGTGCGCTCCTCTTCCACATGCTGTCCTTGCTCTCCATCACTCTATTCCTGCTTCAGCCACTACAAGCAGCTGCCAAAACTACTGGAAAAGATGTTCAATACTGGTAGTAAACATGTACTTAAGCCATCTGCAGATAAACAGCAAATATATCACACAGATAGCTCCAGAGCTGTAATAAACATTTGTCTGTGCTGACCAGATACAAGTTGAAAGCAATGTTTGCTAGCAAAAAAACGTACTTGGAATAGCAAGAAGTCAATGAAAATTGAGTTATTTGGCCCCAAATTCCTATTGATTCTTAAAGATTTCCAGTTTTGCTAAACTTCTACCATAGCAGGGCATCCAGTAGCATGGTAAAGAGACTGAGATAACTTGATCTGTTATCTTGCTTTCAGTATACAACTTTATGTAATTACGGAAATTGTATAACCAATTATGAATACTCTGAGAATTGTTCACCTAAAAGCCCTGTACAGCATACAATTAATTCATTTAGGGAAATAAATTATTCTAAGTCATAAGTTATTTGCCAAATAAATTATTCACTGTGAATTGTTCACCCCCCAGTAATCAAGGGCTAATCCGCTGTTCCTCCAAAGACCAAGTCAGCATAAGAATGCAAATTAATCTGGAAATTGTAATAACCATTGATTCATGTCTTTGGCATATAGAACAATGCAACTTGATACTGTTTCCTATTTCTTTATAAAGGCTATATTAATTCATTTGATGAAGATCAAATCTAAAAAGGGGAAATACTCAAAAAAAAAAGCAGAAAGAAGAAAAAGTTCTTCTCTTGCAACATATCCTGCCTAAGCAGAATTCATTCTAAACAGTTTATGGGCTTACACTTCTGTTGTAGTATTCTAATCCTCTTTGCTCTCTCAGTTATTCACTCAGATCACTTACACAGCTTAAATTCTCTAGGTATTATATTGAACAGGTATTCTTTCTCAAGATTTTTAGTGAAGGAATTTGATATCTGTTTGTTTTAATTTCACTTTCACTTGGAGAGATAATTTTGGAGGCTGCTGCAAGACAAGCAAAACCCAGTGTCTGAAGGTAGTTATTCTGTGCCTCTCCAAGGAGAAAGACCCCTGAGGCAATACAGCACTTGTTAAAATGATGCTGAATGCTTCTCATGAAATATAGTAGCATAGATGATTTAAATATGCATGGTTAAATACTAACCTTGCACTGAAGCAGGGGTTTGGATTAGTAGACTTCTTTTGGTTCTTATTTTCTATTATTCTACACTTAACTGAGTAGGTCTAGAGTTCTATCCTAGCTGTAATAGCTTTTTTTTCTCATTTCTCATCTCTCTTCCCTGCTACAGTGTCCCCACTTTCTTTATGTTCCTTACTTTCTCTATACTGCAATATGTTTGCCTCCTGGCATACCCTCTAGCTTAGCCCACTGGGAGATTCCTAACTTTCTACATTTCTATTTGTCCCTTCCTATCTCCCAAGTGACATGGATTTATCAAAAGTTCCTACTTTGTTTTCCCCTCTACTGGCAGAGTACTCGTAATTCCCTAGGGGGGCCAGCCTCTGCTCAGACCTCTTCCCATAGCGTGCCAGGACATCACCTGGCAAATCCTCTGAAGGCAGTGGGCACAGATATGCTGTTTGTGGAATGGTTCATAGATTCCTGACTCATGTGCCTTCACTGGCAAAAGGAAGACCCTGGCACACGTACCCCAAGAGCTCCAGGTCACTGTCCCCCTTCCAGCTCCTCCAGATCCTCTTGCTGATACTCTGGATGCATCTCTCCTCACCTCTTCCATTTACATTCTTGGTGAGGCCCCACAAACTCATTGCACGACCTCATCCTCCTCCTGGCTCCGGCATGCTGGCCGTCAACACCACCAGGAGGAAGAAAATAATGGCAAGGATCCTTCATCGGCTCACCTCTCTGAGCAAATCACCACCAGGTGTCTTCTGAAAGCGATGGGCTCTCTCAGACATGCTCCGCTCTGCGCCTTTTTCCTGAGCCCACTCAGGAACCCTTGACCCCATTTTGGAACCTTGACCCTCAAAACCTTTTTTTTCCCTTGGTTTTTTCCCATTATCAGTTGCCTATTCTTCTTGTGTTTGCTCAGGAGATATCTAGGCATGTTAAAACAGGAAGAGTCAAACAGTTTGGGAAGGCCACCTCCTCTCTTGACCACATATGCCTCAAGCTGCACTCATATTTATGTACTCAGTGGACTCCTTAGGATAGCTGCATGCTATCTCTTTTCATGTACTGTAACAGATCCCAGTGGTAAACTAATTCCCTACAACACAAAAATATTCATGATTTTGACAGCTTTCCTTTCCCATACACAGGAAAATAAAGGCCAAAATCTCAAATCTTTTGCAACTTGAAAATGCCAACAGAAGACTTACTTTGGCAAGTCAAAAATATTTCATTTTTAAAATTCTCATTCCATTGCTGATATGACTATAAAACAAATACGTTACAACACAATGGTTTCAATTAACAAAGACTAAAATCTTCATTTGGAAAATGGCAAAGTGGGTTGTTTCCACAATTTTGAAACTTTTTCAAAACAATTTTAAACCACAAAACTAATCAAAAATCTATCTCCCTTTCCTTGTTTTGGCTGGGCTAGAGTTAATTTTCTTTCTAGTAGCTGGTATATGTTTTGGATTCAGTATGAGAAGAATGTTGATAACACATGGATGCTTTCAGTTGTTGCTAAGTGCTAAGCAGTGCTTAGACTAAGTCAAGGATTTTTCAGCTTCTCATGCCCAGCCAGCAAGAAGGCTGGAGGGGCACAAGAAGTTGGGAGGGGACACAGCCAGGACCCAAAGTGGACAACAGGGTATTCCATACCATGTGATGTCATGCCCAGTATATAAATTGGAGGGGAGTGGGGCTCGCGGGGGTGGATCACTGCTCGGGAACTAACTGGGCATCGGTTGGTGAGTGGTGAGCAATTGCATTGTGCATCACTTGTTTTGTATATTCCAATTCTATTATTATCATCATCATCATTATCATTATCATTATTATTTTCTTCCTTTCTGTTCTATTAAGCTGTTCTTATCTCAACCCACTAGTTTTACTTTTTTTTCCCAATTCTCTCCCCCATCCCACTGGGTGGGGGGGAATGAGTGAGCAGCTGTGTGGTGCTTAGTTGCTGGCTGGGGTTAAACCACGACGCTCCCACAAGCAGTCTAAGTTCAGTCCCATCAATGTTTTCCAACTAAAAATGGTTTCATCAAAAATTACTCTGATCTACTCTATGTTGTATATTATTGATGATGTTTTGATATGTAAGTCTTATGTGATTTTTTTTCAGTTTGCTTGTTCTAAAAACTTTATATTAATTCAAGTGAAGTATTTATTTTTCTGATTAAAATGCAAATTTTTTTTTCATCACATGCACAATCCGTAGGCCAGAGTAGAGTCATAATTGAGTTTCATATGCAGTCTGGACAGAATATATGAAGTATGTGTGTGTGTGTGAACATATGTCTATGAAAGCACAATAAATAACAGCAGAAAATCTTTCTGACTAAGCAAGTGGCAATTCCAACAAACCTGTTCATTGCTGATATTTAATTTTGATAAAAATAGAATTTTTGCTGAGATAAGGGTATCTTATTGCTGTTTTATATAATGAATCATAGGTTTTCTCAAAATAAAGGACCAGACTAGTTTGTCTTCTATTGATGGGAGAGATTAAAAATTCACCTACTTAGATATCTACAAAATGATGCAACATTTCATATAAATAAAATTAATTTAAATTAAAGAAAAAATGTTACGTGTGCAGTGCTACTTGCATTTAACATGATGTGTATTGACAAAACCTTTTTCAAATGACATTGATTTCAAAAACAGCGTGAAAGCAATCTGAAGGAAACACTACTACAGTTCATAGCTAGATATTGCTGGTCGGGTGTTTATGAGTTAATCTGGTCAACTGATCACTGAAAAACTGCATCAGTGTCTACACTAGGTTCAGTGAACACTGAGATGCAAGGTTACGATTATAATTTTGTTTTTTTCCTCTGCTCTTTATGTAGATTGTTAAAATTGGAGAAAGTCACCTACAGGCTAGACATTTGGAACATGAGCAAATAAACTCTGTATCCTCTAGTGCAAACCCATGTGATGCCATAAACTGTTTCCTAGGATTGTTGAAAAACGTTACTAAATTAAAAGCCCCTAAAATAAATCTAACCTATTACTTTGTTTTCTAAATTTCAGGACAGCAATCTACAAGTGATGAGCTCTTCTTTTATCAAAACTAAAAGGCTTCTGAGCAGAGAGATGTTATGTAATAAAAAATAAAGCCACCTCTTTTCCTAGCCTCTTTTTTTGTCATCCTGGCCTTTAGCGATAGCAGCTGAGGTTTCACAAGGATACAGGTGCCAAAGTCTTGTGCTCACATTTCCCTGTAAAAAGAGCTTCATATAGTCCATAACACCTGTGACACAGCTGCAAGGATCTGTCCAAGTGCCTTGCTGATTTCTTTGAGCAGCGAAAACCAGTGCCCACTGCGCTATATTGTTTTGCTTCTTTTATGACAGTGATAAGTGAGACCTTGCAGCAGGAGGACCATTCATTCTGCACTATTAGAGACAGCCCTTATTTGATGCCTAATGTTCCATGACCCATAAGCATTAAACGAACTGCTAAGAAGTATTTGATCAGGTAAAAGGTATATTTTTGAACCACGGGCATGCCGAAGAACATATTGGAGAACAAAAATGTTTCATATAATGAATAGAACACAGCACAGTCAGGTAATAAAATAACAGAACAAAAGCGTAGTCTGACATGGAGGCAAATTCTTGCACGGAAAAACCACCACCCTCTTTGTGGCTTTGCCACCAAGATAGTCAGTCCCAGGCATAAGTACAGCCGGCCTCTCCTGGAAACGCTGCTTGACCTGAAGATTGCAACATTGAGGCAGGATACAAGTTAAAAAAACATGTCATGTTTTATATCAGTCCATTAGTGCCTGGTTTCCTGTGGGTTGTCAATAATCATCCGAGTAATAGACTTTCACAGCACCAGCCACAGGGTTAATCCGTCGTGAATGCATCGGTCTGGCAGACTAGCAGAACAGTCCAAGCCACAGGCAATGGCAATACTGTGTCAAAGCCACATCTGGTGGCCTAGGACAAAAAATGGGATGTATGGGCACAGTTTCTCTCTTCAACCTCCTTCATCCACTTCCTTTCCCGCCAGCAAAGGAAAGGTTATTTTAGTGGGACAAGGCTGGAAGGGACATCAGGAGGCAGGAGGTCTCTAGTGCAGTCCGCTGCTCAAAGCAGTGTCATGTCAGAGCTCAGGACCAGGTTGCTCAGCACTTTATCCAGTCAGGTCTTGAAAACCCCCCAGGACAGAGAACACAACCACCCTGGGCAGCCTCGTGATGAAAAAAAGGTTTTCCTCATGTCCGGTCTGTACCTTTCTTCTTTCAGCTTATGCCCATTCTCCCTTAGTGTCCCAAAGAGCCTGGCTCCATCTTCTCATTAACCTCCATGTAGGTACCAGTAAGATGTTTTTAGGTCCCCTCAAAGCCACCTTTGCACCAGATGGTGAACAAGCCCTGGTCCCTCAGGATCTCCTTGCAGGGCAAATGTTCAAGCCTTGACCATTGTGGGGCCCTCTGCTGAAGGTGCTACAGTTTGGGGGGGCCCAAAACTGGACACAGTGAGGCAAGTGCTGAATAAGGGAGGATGATCCCTTCCCTCAGTCTATTGCTTGTGACCCTCTGTGCAGCCCAGGAGGCTGCTGGCCATCCTTGCTGCCAGGGCACAGGGCTGCCCTGTGCTCAGCTGCCCACCAATGCCCCAGGAGAGCTGCTCCCCAGCCTGTTCCCCCCAGCCTGGGCTGCTGCAGGGTTGCTTCCTTCCCAGGGACAGCGCTGGGCATTTCTCCTCACAATCAATATGGATCTAAACCCCTTGATAAAATGGGTAACTGAGACCACCACCAAAAGAAGGAACTGAACCTCTTGGAATAGTTGCCTGCCCAACAAAAATCACTCCCTTTCAGCAGGGCCAGAGCAGCGGGAGCAGCTGCTGTGCCTGTCAGACTGGCACTGGCCCTGCTGCAGCCGCAGCACCCACAGAACCAGCTCCAATTGCCATCCCTGCACCTGCTGGCCCAAGCAAACCAAAGATGGGTACAGACAGCAACTCAAAGGCTTGCTTAAGGCTATCAAATGAAGTGGCAATGGCAGTCTCAATAAAGAGAGTCCAATGAGTAGCTCAGGGAGAAAGCAATCATCTTGTTAGCCCTTAATCTGACAAGAGCAGCACAGAGCGCATCCCGAGACCTGAACATGATTAACAGTTATTGTAAGGTACCTCTGTGTAATCAGGAAATGCTCTGACAACTCCAGGAGGAGATTAAGGTCTTTTCTCTGCCTGCAAAATAGGTAAGTCCTCCTTCAGTAAGCTCAGTAAGAGAAACAGCTATTTTGCAAGCAGGCGAGGGCTGGCCCTACTCACACTCTATGCAGGCCCTACAGGCAGAAGCTGTAGGCAGAGTTTTCCTAGTGACAAATCTTCTTAACCAGCCTTATGGAGAAATGGGATGCATTGGTCCAGACCTAGTGTTACACCCTTCACACACACATGCAGAGGAGCTTGTATCTGCTCAGCAAACAGCAGGTAGGCAGTGGATCCCTCATGCTTTAATCAAGCTGAAGGACCACAGCTCTGCCCTTCTCTTACTCCACTGCTCCCTCCCAGCAGGTCCCAGGGCAGTCCAGACCGTGGGTGGCAGTGTCAGCCCGGGCACAGCCCCCTAAGGAGGCAACTGCACATGGGTGGCAGCAGCATAAGCCCAAGGAGCTGCCCCTCACCTTTGCAAACCACTGCCCTGGGGAACTCACCCAATCCAGCTGCCTCTGAAATACAATCTACAGGAGCCCCAGATGCCCGGCCGAGTTTATTTTGTTGCTGCAGCAGCCATTTGCCCTAGACCCACTTGGCCCTGCCACCTCCTGCATTGCCTCTAAAAAGAGGTTTCTCTGGGGGGAGTGGGAGGGAAAGCTCCTATGGAAGAGGAAATCTGTGGAGGAAAATCCATTTAGATCTATCCAAACTGTACAGCCAAAAAGATCCTCAAGGCATTTTTAAATAAACAACCACTTGATCATTCAACATAGAACCTGAAAGAAACCAGAAAGGGAAAGAGAACCAAGGGCAACACAGGCCACATTGTATTTCCCTTTGAACTTTGTTTTCTCCAAAAGACAATGCCGCATACTTTATCACTGCACTACTCCAAAAGAATTAGTTTCTTTTTTTCTAGTATATTGCTGTGCCAGTTGATGAAGCTAGTAACAGATTTCAGAAGCAAAATTTTGCAAATGTACTGTTTTACTCACTAAAGGTTGAAACTACACTGTAGAATTCCCTACAACTGCAGTAATCATTTCATGTCTTTCATTTAATGATACCAACAAACCAGCCTATGTTAAAAGCTGGCTTTCATAAAAATGAGGCAATTTGTGGACTTGGCAAATAAGCAAGATGAAGAAAAAATACCCAAAAGAGGTAATAAACAATTAATTTCAAAGAACCAATCATCAATTTAGTAGCTTACACAATAAAAAGAGATGGTCATGTAAATGTAGTATAGCTGCATCTACACTATGTGATTTAATTGGTAAAATGGATCAACTAGAGAAACAACTGTAAAAAATCCAGCATTTTTCAACTTTAGGGAGAAGGCCTCCTTTCTGGTTTGTAATGTGAAACATTATTGCTATTCTGTTCCCATTCTGTTGAAAAAAACGTCACTGATGTCCACTGGAAGTCTGTCAAGTTCTAAATAGGTAACCAATTCACCTTGCAAAGCACTAATGAGTTTTTTGTCCTGGACCTGTACTCACTAGATGCTCACTTTTCTTGTTTATAGTTAAGAATCCCTTTTTACATATCACAGGCCCATATAAAATTTAAAGTTAGACCTCTCAAAACTCTGCATTTTTCTATCCTTTCCTCTATTTTACCTTCTTGCCCAACAAAATTGATGTGCCCTGAACTGAAATATTATATTGAATGCAAATATTAAGTGGAATACAAATATACATGAGAAAGAACCAGAGGAAACAGCAGAATAGGGTTAAAAGAAGAATGGCCTGTACTGACAACCAAGGACACAGATAACAGCAATGAAACACCCAGGGACATGATGTTTCCATCAGACTGGGGCCTGTGCTCTTTTCAGACCACAGCACAGATGACTCAAGACCCTACACTTTGAGAAAAGGAGGTGTCCTGGTTTCAGCTGGGATAGAGTTAATTGTCTTCCTAGTAGCTGGTATAGTGCTATGTTTTTGAGCTAGGTTTGAGAGGAATCTTGATAACACACTGATGTTTTCAGTTGTTGCTGTCATGTTTAGTTACAGAACATCAGATGAGCTTGTCCTCTTCTTGCAAGCCCAACAGGAAGATAAGTTACAACTCTGAGATGCCTAAAATCAGGAAACATAAACAATGTCCAGCAACCTTGCCTAAAATTTATGATGGCTGAAGTAAGCAAAATTCTGAGGCAAAAAGATCATGCCATAGTAACTGCTGAATCCTGAAGGATATAAAAGGCCTGGTCAAAAACCTGTTTGTCATCACCAGTCAAGAAAACCCAAATGCTGTGATGAGGATTCAGCAGCCAGCATCCCATGTCCTTTGTGTCACACCAAGTCCTCTTGGCCAAACCACTTTGACAGACCTATCTCAGTGCTGTTGAGTATGTGGGGGTGAGAGTAGGAATGAGTGAAATCTGTGACAGAATGAATATGAATTAAAACAGTGTTGTTTAAAATAAACTCACCTTCCTCTTCCACAACATCTCACACTGAGTCTTACTAATTTCCTACAAACAGCAAAGGGGACTGTGCAGCTACATGGCCACAAGTACATAGGTTGGCAGGTACTTTACCAGCAAGGATTAAGGAGGGCCTAGAGCTGCCATGATCTTAAAAAAAAAAAAAAAAAAAAATTTNAAAAAAATTTTGATTAGCTTTTAATTATCTAGTCTTCTGATTTTGTTAGATGATGCTTTAAGAACTCAAAGTCAAGGAGTCTCCTCCCTTACTTGAGGCATTTCAGAGCTTCTCCCTGATCAATGCTTGACCCTGGAGGACACTCTTGTCATTCCTGAGCCCTCAGATACAAGATCTGACCTATGTAGCTCCCATGGAGAAATAGCCCATTCCCATTTGGATATCTTCAAGCTGCATGTCCTGGGAATCCGAGTGCTTCCTACTCCTGCAGCAGCTGGGCTTTAGGGACCACTGTCCTTTGGTTTGGTTTGGGAACATCCTGATGTTTGAAACGAACCATTACTCAGGTACCTGTTGCACTGTTTGACCATCCTTCTGGGGGAAAAAAAAAAAAAAAATAAAATTACTCATATCTAAGCTCAGTTTCCCATGTTGTAAGTTGCATCCACTGCCTCTCATCCTACCAGTGTGCATCTCCAGGAAGAGTCTCGCTCTGTCTTTCCTATAGCTATGCAGTAACTACCTTTTCTCACAGAGTGCTCCACAGATTCAATTTCTGTCTCCCCAAGCTGATTCATCTTTAGCAAATCCAGGACAATGTTTTAATATTCCTCCCACTAAATTATAAAGCAGTTGCTACAAGATGCAAATGCTTCTTCAGTGGGCCAGGTACTATTCTTATACTTAATATCCTGCTTGGCCAATTTGGAGTAGAACTTACCCCGTATTTCAGCATGAATTGCTTCTATCCAGTGAACTTTCTATTTTGCATCTAGTGCAGCAGGTAGAAAAATATAAATGTGATTCACTGTTACGGGTTTGCGTGGCGGGGTTTTGGTAGAGGGGAGGGACTGCAGGGGTGGCTCCTGTGAAAAGCTGCTAGAAGCTTCCCTGGCTCCAAGTCAGACCCACCTCTGCCCCAGGCCAAGCCAGTCAGCGACGGTGGTAGCGCCTCTGGGAGAACAGATTTAAGAAGGGGAACATGCAGTGGGTGGGGGATTGGCATGTGAGAGGAACACCTTTGCAGATACCGAGGTCAGTGAAGAAGGAGGGGGAGGAGGTGCGCCTGAGAAGGCTGATGGCCCTGCAGCCCGTGGTGAGGGGAGCAGGAGAGTGGAGGCCCCCGAAGATGGCCGTGACTCTATGGGAAAGCCCGCTCTGAAGCAGTGTGTGACTGAAGAGCAGCCCATGGAAAGGACCCCTGCCAGGGAACTTCAGGAAGAACTGAATTCGTGAATTCATGTTACATAAATCAAAATATTTTAAACAAACATCTGCTTCAGTTTGTAACTTTTTAAAGAGTATCTCACTTCATAATGCATCTACAAAAATATCTTTTTTTTAAGTTTAAAACATTCATGAAGTATTTCTTTTCGATTCAAAGCACAATAGTTTTTTAGTTCAAAACCACAGTATCTTGGTTTATGATTCTTCCAACACATTTTGTATTTTCAGTAGCCCTGGTCAACCAAGAACACACTTCTTGCCAAGCATTCTCCATTCCTCTGCAGAGTCCAAATTATCCACCACCCCATTACTTCTTTGTTAAAGACCTTCTGCTCTGATAAGCTCAAAGAACCACAGTCATCCAGGAAAATAAAATAAAGGTAAGGAATGTCCACTAATTTGTGTGCCTTGTAAAAAAAATTTTAAAAAAACCCTTACTGTTTCTATTTATATTCTGTGTGTAGCATTTTTAAATATTATTAGTAGTTAATAAAAAAAAGAAAAATAAATCAAATTTGAAATATTGCAAAATAATTCCAGAACTAGAATGTCTAATCAAATTGACTGTGTGACAGACATTAGCCTTATTCTAGTATACAGTAAGGCATTTTTATTTATCAATATAATTAATGATTACAGTTTGCATTTAAAAGAATTTGCATTTTCAGACCTCAGCTATAGCAACAGGCACTTGTGTGCTGCTGGCAGGGGTGGTCACCTAAGAGCTCAGAATTAGCTAACAGCCTTTCCACCTTCCAGCTTGTTCCTCTCCGGTTCTTTAGGTCATGTCAAAAGCAAAAAATGCTCTGCAGGATCATGGAAAGAGCAGCCAGGGCGCCTCGTGCACTGCCTTGCAGCAAGGTAGCTTTTTTCCCTCTCACTCTGGGACCCCCAGCAAGCACGGCTGTTTTGCACATGTGGTGGTGCAACTGTGTTTGCAGAAGATGCACTTTTCAGTTTTGTTCCACAACTTTTAATACTGCTTGGAGATGTATCAGCACTCCCAAGCCAGTTAATCAAAATTTATATATAAATAAATGCCTTTTATATATAAAAACCTGCCTTGAATATTTAAGAGATACTTATTAGGATACGATAATGTCCCTAGAAGGTATTACGATAGATAGGATAGGATAGGATAAGTATTAGCATAAATTACTAAAAGGATAATACTTTTTGAAATGAAGGGAGGATGAAGAAGCCCTAGAGAAAATAACTGGATTTCAGTTGTATCAATGTGTGCTAGGGAATGTGATACTACTGTTACCACATTACCTGTAAGCTATGAATATGGAAGTACATTTTTAACAACCACTGGCATTTCTTTGATCAGGTTCAAGTGTGATATAAAGATTCTTAAAGACAGAATGTAGGCACAACAAAAGAAAATAAGAAAAATGCCCATGTTTTCAGATATGAAACTCAGATCTCTGATTTCATGTGTTCTTCTGAAAATCTCTTAGTTAACTTAAAGTTTTATCACAAAACAGGCAATTTCCACACTTTTTTTCTTCACTTAAATACCACCCAAATGTCTTCAAACTGCAAAAAAAAGTTGGAGTATCTTGGAATTTTTTTCAAAATATTTGATTTTGACAGCCATGCATTTAAGTGCAATATAAAGCAGCACAGAACACATAGATTTGGGAAAATCTACAGGAAAATACATGATTAGGTAACTATGCTTCTGAAATAATCCCATAACTGATTTAAATTTTCAACGTCATACATATTCATTTTATTAACTGTTTCCAGCATAATGCTATGTCAAATAATTTAACTAAGTATATTAGGCACATTCTAATAATAATGTTTGTCAGAGTCCTGATCATTTGTCACTGTGGCATGGTATATTGCTGTCAGTTGACTTGTCCCTGCTAGGGAGCTGACTTTATGTTGTCAGTGTTTGAGTCAAATTAAAATATTTAAGGACTGAAGGAACTGGAGATATTGGAGGTTATCTTTTAAATGAATTTGTTGGACTGAGTTCCTCTTCATCAGAGCATTTGCATGTTCCATTAGCATGAATAATAACACATGCAGATGGATCAACCAGCAGTCACCACTCTATCACATTCTTATGCATGGCATGATGAAGCTGACTAATAGAAGTTGCCTTTTATTTGCTAAATGTGGAAATGCTCAGTCAGCATTAACATTTCTTCTTTTGCATGGAAGAAAAGAGAGAAAGCAGCAAAAGGGCAACTAAACTGAGCCATCATTATTTTGGGATCACATTTTGGGGCCAATCTCCTCTGGCACTGAGTAGCTGAACTCTGCTGAATGAATAATTTAAAAGTACTTTTTGTTAGATATATATGAAAAACTTTTAGGCCACAGCAAAATATCTTCATAGAAAAAGGTGTGGTTTATATGCCTAAATATTAGGAACCAAGATGCTAACATTATTCTATATTCACAAATTCTCAAACATCTTCAAAAATAAGCCTGTTAGCTGAAGATTTTATATATATACATATATGTCTATATGTATATATTCTCTCTATTCCACACATACAGGCACTTAAAAATTTCTTAAAATTCAGTCAGTTCACATCTGTTTCCAGCTTACAGGTATGGAGAAAAACTCCATAAAAGGGATTTCCTTTAAATTATGCTTTAACCTTTAAACTGCTTTCCTGTGTAGATTCATCTGGATGCCTCTCAAACCAATGACTACAGCTTTCACTGTACCAAAACGAATGACAGCCTTGCCTGTATTTTTCCTTTCCAAAACACTACTGAAATAATCTTGTCTAAATACTGAAGTAGCCAAAATCTCAAATCACTACAACCATGGATCTTGACCCAGATCCCACTGGGAAATGTTCAATTTTTCACAGAAAAGACAAGACTAAGAAGTCACTAGATGTTCTCCCTGCCCAAAGAGGGAACGAGCTATATTTATGTCATTCTTCAGTGGCTCTACATCAGTCCCTTCTTCTTCAGCCGCCGTTAGATAAAATGCTTTACTGAAGACTATGAGAGGTTCCCCAACTAGTGAAAAATAAACAAAGACCCTGAGTTCTGCTTTAGGAAGATATTTTAAAAATTCCTCTTCATCACATCCTTGAGAGTCTGAAAAAAAATCCTTCAGATCTGTACTCTGAAGAGAGGATTGCACCTTCACTGCAGAACAGATTTGCAAGTATACTGCTGCAGACAAGACACTGCAGTAAAATTTTCCCAGTTAACAAAAGAGCTGCGTACCCTTAACACACACACACTGCTTTTTTATTACAATGCTGCAGATTAATTCTTTGCCCAGGAGGCTTTCATGGCCCCACCGTTAAAGTTATGCATGTTCTGAAAGGAAATGTTTAGATTATCTAAAGATGCTGTCAAACAAATAAAGCCTATTATGAATGTTTGCATTTCACTGTCAGGCACCTTCCAGCTTCACTGGGAGGGACTATCTGCTATAAATAGCAATGAAAACACAGGACAGTAAATTAACCAAGATTACAATTTATAATAAAATACTGAATTAACTCAAACTTTTGAAATCTTGAGGAACATACACTGATCTCTGAATGCACTAAGGTAATCAAGATTCATACTCCCACTTATCTTTTATTATATCCTCCCCATTCAACTTAAGGGTGGAAAAAGAATTTTTCATGGTAAAACATTTCTTAAAATATACATTAGTTCAATAAATGTAAAGAATACAAAAAAAAAAAAAAAAAACGTGTTCCCCATTGTTAAAAACATACCACTCCACTCTAATATACATGAAAAGTAAAGTTAATGGAGAAAAAAAATCAGGTCTCTTAATTTCCCAGGCAAGGAACTACAGTTTGACATTTATTTGGCAGAGGTCTCATCCTGAGAAGATCACACAGTCTGTTACACCTTACAGTTTTAAACAAAGTTATGAGCTCTGCTTTTACCCCAGCCCTGATAAGACCATCTCCTTTCACACCATCAACTTTTAAATAGAACAGTGCAAAGAAATCAATGGGGAGCTCTACTTAACAATTAATATGGCCAACCAAAATTCAAGCACGACATGTTGTACAGCTGCCCTAAAACGTGCAATAAACAGCTGCTATTATCAATCACAGTAATTAGACTTCCACAGTATAGCCGTATATCGAATTGTATAAAAGACCCAATTTGATGTATTCATTGTTATTTGTTTTAGATAATTTTCATGACATATCCATTCCAAGCACAAAAGGAGACATAGCTTCTGCTACTTGTTTTCATTAGTATTACAATGTAACATGCAATTTATTTCATTCCTTACTGTAAAACACCTACATGCATTATTAAAAGTATGAAAATGATAGATATTTGATATTTCTTGAGTAGCTAAAAGTTGAGAACTCTGCTAGTTCAACATGGAATAGATTTTGAAGACTGAAATTGAGAGCTTTTTTCATATGTTCATTATGGAAAAGTTCATAAGAAGATAGGTGGCACAGAGGATTAAGTGCAAAAGCTCTTCGGTACTGAGTTTAAATCAGGACTGAAAATTAGCTTTACTGTTCTCATGCAGATAATCCAAAGGAAGTCTGTGAGCTTCAGAAGAAAACCTCAATTTGTCACAACTGATGATAGCCTGTTCTGTAGATATATCTTACTGAAATAAAAGGTTATTCCAGGGAAAAACTGTCAGTTATGTGGGAAACTCCGACACAGAAGAAACACCTGACAATTGTCAGTAGGCTCTGTCCAATGAGTTACAAAAGGAAGTAAAAAAATGTTGTAAGGAATCTAAGACCTAGTCTAACACTTTTTGCACATATTTTTAAATTTGACAAATATTAACATGTTTCTACCCCTTTTATATTTAGATTCTGTCACTATAAAAAAGTAAAGCTTATTAACATGGGTATTGAAAATTTTTAATTCAAGGCATAAGCCTTGATTATTCCACAAAAGCAAATTATTGGATAAGAAAAAGCAAGAATTTCAAAAAGCATTTTTTTATATTTGACTACATTTTGAAATTAGCACAACTGGTTCCTAATCAAATTAAAAGCATAATTTGACCAAGCAATAGAAAAAAATGTAGTTTAACAATGCCAATGCATACTGTAGGGAGAGAGGGAGTAGCACACATACTTTTCTGCAACTTATACCATAGAACTGTTATATTAAACAGAAAACTATTAAAAAGTTTTGAACATTTATTGAAGCTAATTTACCTTCAGGTATGTATTTGGGTGTTTTGAAATCTGCCGTTAGCTTCACCAAGTAGAACACAATGCTTATTCTCTGCCAGTGCCAACACAGGACATTACCTCCAAACCTGAGGATCACTATATGTTTCTTCTTCCAAAACAGTTCTTGAGATCTCATTTTGCATTTTTTTTTTTGCTTATTTACATTTCATTTCATAAGCTAAAACACAGAGCTTAATATTTTACAGAAACTAAGGACTGATATGCTGCGCTGATGTCTTTCTTCTCAATAACTGTGTTGAGCTGGCTGACATTTTACACATACCTCCATGCATAAACACAAACATCAGGCTGAAATAAAATCCCAAGACAGTAAACATTTATCAAAGCTGTAAGAAACTGAAAACAGGGTCCTATGACAGGACTCATTAGGGAATCTGACAATAGGCAGGACTAGCAATCCCATTAAAAATATATTCACATACACATTGTATGACACGTTCTTTGTTTATGATGACTAAAACTAGTTCACAGCAGCAGAGAATCGAGCTTTGTAACTTTAAAAGTAATTTTCTGTATTCTGTCCTTAACCTTCATAGAAACATGTAACTGCATGAGATGTGACATGCGAAATTTCACAGGGAATGGCTTGTTTTGGAGACAAGTGGTTGGTGGGAGTTGTAGATCAGGTGGTAATGGAAGCTAGCTTCAACCTTAACTGTGCAATAGCTTTAACTGTTTCATAATAAGAAAAAAAAGATTAAGTCTTGGTATATTGTTTTGTCACTCTGGCACCCTGGAGTCGGCAAGAACCATCTGCACAATCCAGTCAGGAAAAGGCATGCTAAGAAAATTGAATTAATATAGGTTTCTGACCATTCTAGGGCAAGGATTTGTCAGATGTTTCTTCTAGTTTGTTTTGGGAAAGGTATTTTAAACAATTGGGGTACAAAAGCAATAAACAGTGCTGCAAAGGTGACTAGTACAAAGCAATCTCCACAGACACAGGAGAGCCACTTACAGGTTTACATAGAGATCACAGTGCAGAGTTAAATAGAAGAAATACTTAAGACTGGATTACAGTGCATATTCAGCAAAAGGATTATAACATTTTTGTCTTTTAGTTGTACTTCAGCAATGATTAAAGACTATCTTGTTAGATATTTGACATTTTGAAAGAACTATAACTTGAGTTTGCTTCTGTGTAAATGAAAATAAAAAGTCAACAGAAATAAACAATTCAACATAGACCAGAGACATGCACTGTATATTCCTCTGCATGATTGTGCCTTCTGAGCAACTATTTTTCAGCAGACCAAAGCATTAATTCCACTCCACTACCAAGCACATTTTTTAAAAGTTTGCTTTAGTGGGATGACAAGATACCGAGCTGCCAACTATTGCTACTACACCTCCAAGAGAATGAAAGAAACAGAAATTCTGAGAACTTCTATCAAATGTGTAGGCAGCCATTATTAACATGCAAGCATTACCACTTTACTGATAAAAAACTATTATTACTAACAGTGTCTTAAATATTTTGGTCCTACAAATTTTACATTTGCACAGCACAAGTTATCATGCTTTAGATCGCCTCCTGTTAAGTCATACTTGATGTCCTGTCCAAAGCAACTTCAAGATCATCAAACAAGTGATATATAGTCTTACAACAACAGTAAAACTATTTTTAGGAACAGTTTCTTCCATGATTATTTTTAGGTGGCGTGGAATGAACAAATAAATCACAAATGTGAGAGACTATATTTATTAGTAAACACTAAGCTGCTGTTAGTTCACAGAGTTTAAGAAACATTTGGAATTTGTACCATTTCAAACAAAGTTTGAGAAATGTAGCCATTTTCTTTTGGTTGCAGAGAGAAATACGAATACAAATGAGTGGGTTTCTCATGTCTCCAACTGCTAAATTACACTCTTTTTTTTCTAAATAGTTTTCTTGTGCCATAAGATTAAGAGACAAGATAGTTTATTATCTCCTTGAACATATTTTGTATGTCAAAAACACACTTAAAACTGCAGTAAGAAGTAAAGCTGCTCTTTGATTAGGCAAAACTGTTTCTGACTATAAACAAACTAGTCTATACATAAAAGCTATGATTTTCTTCATTCTTATAACATAATGTTCATGGAAATTGTTTCAAAACATTTTTCCCAGGGGTTGTGATTTAAAAAATTAATCTTATTTACAGTACTTTATAAAGAATCACCCCAGAAAAATTCATGAGGATCTTATTTGTGTAATTAAAATGGGGTCAATAAAAATGAACAATTTAAAGATGGAGTAGCTGAATTAGATTGTGTGTTTAGGAGTTACTATACTGACCTCAACATGTATACGGGTGCCCTGGGTATCTCAAAGGACACTGGACCCCTTCTTCTGTAAGTACCATATACTTTATTTCCAGAAACGCAGATTGGCTGACCTTGAGATGCCATGTCTGGATGCACAATCCTTTTGTTTTAAGAGCTAGTCAATGATTAGAGTGTGGAGTTATAACTCTTATTGCATCAGTCAGAAGGAATTTGAAGGAAAATAGGTATTTGTAGCTAAGTATTTTTCTAGAAAATGTTTTTTGCATATACATCCACAACTGGATCAGAAAAAGCTGTATCATGTGCTAATTTCCTTGAGTTGTAACGTAGGCACATAAGATTTTAAGAAGATTAATTACCTAAAAAAGCAGACAGCCTGCAGGGAAATGCCTGCTTGACTCTCCCAAAAAGGCTGGTGGCCATGTCAAGAGGACTTAGGCACCATTTAATCAACTTAGTCAAAATGGGCCATCTACAAAATCCCTGCATCTAAATTCCTGCCATGTCTTAGTGAGCAATAATCAGCAAGTACAAACTCTGGATTCCAGTCTCGGCTTCCAGTGCATATTATTCAGCAATAGTTTTATGTGTCAACTTTACAAGAAGCAGGGACTGGATCCTACAGTACCTCCCCTCTACTCAAGTGGGCTTCATTGCTGGGCTGCTGACTTGGTCCTTGTCCTACGATACATCCCTTTCCACAGAGCAGCACAGATTCGCTGGAGAAGTAGATTTAGATCATGTAAAATACCCAGAAGACTGGAGAGAGAAAAGGGTCAGTATTGGACAGCAGATGTAATCAAGATATAACCAATGAATCCAGCCAGTGGAGAAAAATAGCCGTATCAGGGGGAAATATACTTTCAAAATAGACCAGATGATGAATCATTCTCTGGAGTTGCCTCTTTTTCACCATTGACTACAGGTATACTGTCAAAAACACAAGCTGGACTCTCCCAAACCCAGGTCTGCAGAGCAGCAAGATGCTTGCTCGGTAAGGCAGCAGCCACACCTGCTATGGAGGAGGATGGGGCAGAATTACTGTGTATTCCTTGATGTAGGATTCACTTTATCTTTTGGAGGTTTCTAAGACAGTATGATTTTATGTTTCCTTTTTCTATCTAGCCAACAAAATACTGGTTGTAAAGGCCAGTTTGATTTGATAAGTGGGGAAGTATGTCTCACCAAACACTTGCATAGTGTTACTCAGTTTCCCAGGTCTCAGCATTGCATAGCTTTGTAAAGAGCAAGGCATTGCAGTGTTTTAACAACCCCTTGAATCTGGTCTTTGCTATGGCAAATCAGTACCTGGAAGAAGAGTCATATAAATAATTGTAATAATGGTGTTAAGTTTATTAATTATGTTGTAAATTTCACATTGTAAACTTCCTTACAATTTCTGGGATTATTGAAGAACAGCAAACCACACCAGAATGGTGGCATAAATTCACGAACACTGTTTAGCCCATATATTTTTTCAGTGAGGCTGGACAGTGCAATACTTCCAGCTATGACATGCCTACCATATCAGTAGTGAGATTTGTTTCAAAGGGACCAAAATTTTCTGCCATAAACAGTGAAAAGCTGAGCTCTCTCACACTAATCTCCCAGTTATTATAGAAAGTTGGACTTTATGAAGGATTTGCCATTAATGAAAACTACTCAGTTTAATGAAACTCCCTGTAGATAAGGGAACTAAAATAATATGATATCAATAAGCACTATAATGATTTAAAGTTTCAGAAACATCACAAACGTCAATAAAAAAATGAAGAATATTTTAAAACTTTTGTAGCTTTGGTTGCAAAAAAACATTTATGTGGTAAAATTTTTAAAAAGCAGGAAAGCAGAATGCACTGGAGCCATCTACCTATTGCTCCTTTCCAAAATCAGGCAGAAATAAAATTACTTTCTAAAGTTCTTTATGTAATCTGTTGAACAGAATATGAAACAAATTCCAAGTATTTCAGTGACAAAACACCAGAACCCTAAGAACACTGTAAATACAGACAGAAAAATGAATTTCCATTGCTAAACATAAGTGTTGATTTGAGTTTAGTCTTAAAAGAACAAGTTACCTGCTTTTTAACACATTTTACCTTATTTTACATATAATTACCCATAGATTGCTGATCTTATTAAAATATTTCTTTCTTTGCTATGATTTTCACATTTCATAATTTATCTCTGATACATTTAAAAAATCTTATTTTCAGGGATATCCAGCATATAGTTATGCTTGTATAACCCCTTTCTATTGCATCATCTGCTGTTTGCACTCCACTAAAACTACCCTCGGTAAAATCCCTAATGACCTCCTCAAAGCCTATACTTAAAACCCATTGAAACCCCATCCTCCTTGATTTATCAGATTACTTCAAAGCATATATACCCTTTCTATCTTCTTAAAACACTTAATTACAAAAATTTGACTGAAGAAAAGGTTGGCACTTGTATCAGAGAAGATGAGGACCAGAAGTTATCCCTTTTGTTTTTAAAATTTTTCTCAAGGCCTTGGCAGAAGCTTGACACCACATAGCTCAAGTGGGATGCACTTAGTTCTTCGGCAGAAAGGGAAATCAAAGAATGATTTTAAAAGTCTAAGTTTTGAGCTACTCAGACTAAAGAATTGTTATGGGTTTGTGTGGCGCGGTTTTCCTTGGTGGCAGGGGAGGGGGGCTGCAGAGGTGGCCCCTTTAAGAAGTTGCTGGAAGAATTCGCTGCCCCAAAATGTCGGACGCGCGCGCCAAAATGTCGGACCCACCTCTAGGCGGGGAGTGACGGTGGTAACGCCTCTGGGAGAACATATTTAAGAAGGGGAACCGGTAGTGTGGGGGTTGGGGAAACCTGAGAGGAACATTTCTGCCGACACTGGAGTCATGGAAGAGGAGGGGGAGGAGGGGGCGCCTGAGGAGGCTGATGGCTCTGCAGCCCGTAGTGAGAAGGCAGGCTGATGGCCCTGCAGTCCATGGGGGTGAACGGTGGAGCGGAGGCTCCCGAAGGTGGCCGTAACCCCATGGTAAAAACCGCGCTGAAGCAGTGTGAGACGGGAGAGCAGCCCGCGGAAAGGACCCGCGCCAGGGAAGTTTGTGAGGAACTGCAGCCCGCGGAAAGGAACCACGTTGGAGCAGGGAACGAGAGAGGAATCTTCCCCCTGAGGAAAGAAGCGGCAACGACGATGTGTGGCGAGCTGACTCAACCCCCATCCCCTGTTCCCCTGCGCCGCCGGGGGGAGGAGGTAGAAAACATCGGGAGTGGAACTGAGCTGGGAAGGCGGGAGGGGTGGGGGGAGGTGTTCTGATGTTTACTTTCCCTTCCTAATACCTTTGTGTTTTGTTTTTGTTTTGATTTGTAGTAAATTAAATTGCTTTTGTTTCTTCCCCAAGTTGAGCCTGTCTTTTGCCCGTGACCATAAGTGGGGAGTGATCCCTCCCAGTCCTTGTCTCGACCCATGAGCCTGCCTTTGGATTTTCTCCTCATCCCAACGTGGCCAGGCGAGGGGGTGGGGGGTGAGTGAGCGGCTTCGTGGTGCTTTGTTACTGGCTGAGCTGACCTGAAACCACGACAATAATACAAACAGATTTGACAGAAGATACACAGTATTTCTCCAACACCCCTTTGAAAAACACAGGAGGAAAGGGCAAACATCTAATGGCCTATGGAGAAGTCCTCTCCCAAAGGACTCGGTGCTCAAGGGGGACATTAGCAAAGACAAGACCATTGAATTGACAGCTTTTCAACACTGCTTGCAAAGGCCCTCAAAAACGAGAGCCCTGCCGTGCCCTCCATTGGAGGCCTCTCCTCTCCACAGCCCTCGAGTCTGAACCAAATGTGACAGAAACCGCTCGTTAGGTTGAAAGGACAAGGACAAGCCAACGTCTAAGCTTCTCATGTGCCCCGTTAACTGTTCGTTCACTCAAGCTGGGGAGTCAGGGCCTTTTCTTTGTATGCTTAAAGAAATTAATAAGAATTAGGACTTTCAAATTGAGTTCCTCTGCATTAGTAGGCCTTAAGAGCACATCAAACCTGTGCTGAAAGCACAGACTTTTCTGTTTGTGGATTGAGAGAGCAAGGAGAAAACAGGACTTCAGCAATTAACCTAGGAGATACTGTACCACCAAGGGGAAAAAGTCAAAGAATGTACCTCTCTATTTCATGCATGTCCATTTTTCTTCTGTCAGTCTTCCACTATTACTAAAGACTGTGAAAAAAATAACAGGGTATTTAAAATCTGAAGTGAAAGGCCAGAAATAAGAGAGAAACTGCTCATGTTATTCAATTCTTCATAAAAAAGAAATAAAATTCATAAATAACCACAGAAGTCAGGAAGGCTGTGTGGTTTACAGAAAGAGCCACTGATCATCACTGGTGACCAATATTCCTATAGAGCAAGGGAGCTGCAGTCCCAAGTGCTGTGTTCATAGCAGGCAAGACAGGAACAACTCTGTCCATCCATGCCGTCTAATATTGGATTCCTGTGCTTCTTAACAGAGCTGCATGACCAAAACCGAAGGTTGGCTCTTTGTAGTCCCTGGCACCAAGGGTGGAAGCCTGATGGCTAACCAGCATCAGTTGTTTCCACTCTCCTCATAAGCTGCTTAACCCTGCCCACCGGCTATACAGGAAACATGACATGCCAAAAGCCCAGCAACAGAAATGCATTGCTAGAGTTTTTAACCTCATTCAACTTGATGCCCTTCTTACAGTCAGGTACATATAGCAGAAGTCTGTGGAGACCAGTTTCTCTATTTATAAAGCTGCTGCTTCAGTGGTTATCAGTGTGAACAGTGAGTTTCAGTCACCTCCTCATAGGTAGAAATTCCTTGGTATTTCCTTATCAGCTGATCACTGGAGTTGACAAACGATGGTGCTATCTAATTGTACTAATGAGATTAGGTCAGTCACCTTATGCTAAAGAATGTTATTTGCGAGTGTCTGTTCCCTAAACATCAGGCTGATGTAGATTCACACTGTGGGACCTCCATGCATTACTCTGCAAGGCACAATGAAGTTTAACGTAAAACCACTTCTGCTTTGAGTCATCAGAACCACCATTCTACAACCCAGCACCAGGTCTTCTTTTGAAGTGCAACCAAAACCACTGAAAGTCCACTAAGTCCAGCTTGGACCAGTACAGAAAGGAAATTTTCCATAGCAATACTTAGAGGGAGTAGGAGGCACTGGGGTCTAATGCTGTCCATGTTTAGCTCCAGACAGTTCTGGTGTCTCTAAGTATTCAAGGAAGCTGTCTTTACTAACCAAAGGTATGTCTGCACAGCTCTGAGCAGTCTCACACAGAATTGCTCAGGTTAGCATGTACAAAACTAGCCTAGGCACCAGAAGGCATGTAACTCCCTTAGCATGGCACTCCATGTTACTATACCCAATTTCTCAGTAAAGCTGACTAGCTGGGAAGTGAAACACACTGTACAGCCGCTGGCATCTCTTGGGAACATCTGCATTGCAATTCACTGCTTTATAGAGATGTCTTTACAAGACACGACTTGCCAGCCTTGGAGAATTAGTATTCTTTCCCTGAATGGCACTAGCACTTCTTTTTCACTTTCAGACTGCTGCAAGTGTCTCAGAGGACTCTTTGTATGTGAGGGTTGAAAACACCACTATTACCATAGAATCACTGAATCATAGAATGGTTTGGGTTGGAAGGGACCTTAAAGGCCACCTGCCCTGGGCAGGGACACCTTCCACTAGACCAGGTTGCTCGAAGCCCCATCCAACCTGGCCTTGAACACTTCCAGGGATGGGGCATACACAACCTCTCTGGGAAACCTGTTCCAGTGCCTCACCATCCTCACAGTGAGGAACTTCTTCCTAATATCTAATCTAAATCTACCCTCTTTCAGTTTAAAGCCACTACCCCTTGTCCTATCACTATATGCCCTTGTAAAAGGTCCACCTCCAGCTTTTCTGCAGGCCCCTTTAGGTACTTGAAGGCTGCTATAAGGTCTCCCCGGAGCCTTGTCTTCTCCAGGCTGAACAACCCCAACTCTCTCAAACTGTCTTCACAGGAGAGGTGCTCCAGCCCTCTGATTACCTTTGCGGCCCTCCTCTGCACTCACTCCAACAGGTCCATGTTCTTCTTATGTTGGGGGCCCCACAGCTGAATACAGTACTGCAGGTTGGGTCTCACCAGAGCAGAGTAGAGAGGGAGAATCACCTCCCTTGACCTGCTGGTCATGCTGCTTTTATCTTACGTCCAGAAAATGAACCAACAGATCCTTGATGTAAATATTTGGCTCTTCCCCTATTAAATCCTCTAAGATGACCTTGCATGGTCCTCTCCAGTTGTTTTCAGTCACAAACTCATAGCTGGAATGTACAACCACATGCTGCGATTGCTTCAAAAAGAAACTCTTCCCTGATCCTGTCAGCATCAAGATTCCCTTCAAAAAGTAGACGAACCTTCACTTTCTTTATTGTCTGATAGGAACTATAAACTCTGTGAAAAAAATTCTCAACAGACTGGAAAAAGAAAGGCTCCTTTTTAAAAGTGTTAAAAATTTATATTTAAAAATATTTTTTTTTCCATCAAAGATGAGTTAGGGCACTGATGCTACCAATAGACACACCCACAAAAATAGTATTACTTCAAAACTGAAAAAAACAACCAACACTGTTTATAAAAATAAAGAAACAAAAGCATGAAAAGCTAGCACAGTAAATCTCAATGTGCTTCTGGAAGAAATAGCCCAGCTCATGGAAAGAGAGAAACCGGAAATGGTTTTGCTTCCTGAGTATTGGATCCAATAAACACACACAAAAATCATTAACAGCTTACTACTTATTTCCTCTTATTTATGAAGAAAGACTCTCAACTCCTACAGCAGGGCTCCACAGAAACATTGTCATGAAGAAGCTTTATTTTAAATAGAGCATTACCACACTATGATGCAGAATTATTTGTTTGGTGCTTTTACAATTATTATATATCTTTTTAATGAAAATTGCATACAAAATTAGTTATACTCAGCAAATAACCTTGAAAGCCAAGAGTTATTTTGGGTTTTTTTAATAAACTAAATTTTAAATA
This sequence comes from Pandion haliaetus, assembly GCA_013401275.1. Classification (NCBI taxonomy): domain Eukaryota; kingdom Metazoa; phylum Chordata; class Aves; order Accipitriformes; family Pandionidae; genus Pandion; species Pandion haliaetus. The sequence goes on along the minus strand of VYZV01031110.1, from coordinate 20,948 downwards.
TATAGAAACATACAACTTCAAGGAAAAAAACATTCAGACCTAAAAAAATTTGAATTTAAATGCTCAACCACAGTGGCTTCATTTATGACACAATCTCTAGCAGCAGGAGATAAATCAGAGCACAGCAATAAATTATAGTCTTAATTCATCTGATTATACAATTCTAGTCTTCTCTTTCTCTCTCTTTTTAAATAAGTGCTTGAAGGAATGAATTTATTGCTGGGGCTTCTCTTCCTGCTCTGAATGACGGATCTCACATTAATCTTGGAACTTCATACATACAGAATTTAGTACTTCAAAAATAATTTTCTTTGTTTTATAACTTAGCGAAAAACATCTACCACATAGTTATTACTGAAATATTAGAAAATCAGTGAACTGAAAGAATAATATAAAATATGTAAATGTTCTACAAAAATGTGTTTTCATTGAAGTTTACATTTTTTTTCTTATCAGATCTTATTTATTGAATGAAACTTTTCTAAAAAACTCTGATATGAAAACCAGAAAGTAAAGAGTAGCTCAGTTACTTGATTATGATGAGACACTGTACCATTCAGGCAGGACTGCAAGGTTTAGAGTAAACAAGTCCCCAGGTAAGAAAATTAGTCAAGAGCTAAGGTCTACAATGCACTGGCATGAGATTAAATCGCTGCAGCAGAACTTAATTTTGGCATTAATGAGAAGCAGGTAAATGCAAAAGGAGTGACAAGCAGACACAGCCTGGTAAAAGAAGCAGGTGGCTGAAACCTAGATGGGAGTATTCTTCTTTTTGGGAAAGAGTAGGAAGATGTTTTTTCTGTGCCCTGCCTTTCCCAGGAGGATGTGCAAGGAAAATGCTGTTGAAGGACTCTGACAGAAACAAGCCTTGCCAAGACACAGGCACTCAATGCAGGCAGGACCTGCAGACTGGTGAGCTTGGCAGGTTGCCTTTCCCACTGGCCCTTCTCTTCTCACCAGGCTGGCTTTTTAATCTCTCTCTTGGGTTTAACAAACCCTGGGGTCAAAATCTCCAGCCACTTTGTTACATATATTTTGATAAAGAAATCAAATATGATTATATAAAAGTTGGGATGGTTTTAAAATCTTAGGAATATAAAGTTATAGTGTAACTATAGTAGTTAAAGAACTTAAAGAATGTGTAGTACTGTACTGTAAGTCTTAGCTGATTAGAAGCCAAGAAGATTTGCTTCTTGGAAACCCCTTACCTTTCCCAGTTTGATTTAGATATCAAGGATTAATTTGACAGTGTTACTGAGATAGTGTAACTGAAGACCAATCACTGAAAAGGTTAGATTTCAAAAGAAAACATAGTATACATTTTTATGCTAACTAATATAGATAGTGATGAAAATTAATGGGAATTGAGAAGAGTTAGATGAAGCAACTTGTAGTTACCTGCCAAGGACCAAACTGCGCAGAATCACGTAGAGAAGGTCAAGAAGCGGACAAGTGAGGAAGACTATGAAAGACCACCAGAGGACTCTAGAAGACCACCAGAGACCTTCAATGCGCATGCGTAAAGGACTTTTGCATATGCTAATGACTTCCCAGAAATCTAATGAATATGCATGATATTTCCCAGAAATCTAATTAATATGTATGAGTAAGCACAATATAAGGTGTGTGATTTTGGTGTTCAGGTGTGCGTGGTTCGTGAGAGGACTCGCCTGTGCACCCGGCCATTAATAAAGGAGTGTCTGCTTATCTACACTAAATTGGTGTTGATAAGTTCTTTATTCCGAGTTTTTCGGCAACAACTTGATTTTGCTTTACTCATGTCCTTTAGCTTTGTCTTGCTTTTTAGATAGACCCTTGTCTCTCTCTTCCACTATCTCCTAATAAAAAGTCATTCAATAAAAAAAAGCCTGTCTTTTAATTAGGTTTGAGAGGCACTTCTTTTATAAGAGAATAGTGAAGCAGCAGCCAATTCCTGCAAAACGTTTGCCATTTTTCCTCATAGTTTATATGCTAGAAGAGGCTGAAATAATGTGTAATAACCAGCTGGATCTCAATATTTCTCTCTCAGGCTGTTGGTTTATTCAGTTTTCTCCCTCTCTGAAATACAGTAGTTTTCCACTGAACTGGCTGTTCCTTAAATTCCATCTGCACTTTCAAACTATTACCCATCTGTGCTGCATGAACTGCACATAAACCTTCATCCAAGTGGTAAGCGAGCATACTCTGGTTTTGTTATACTCTGTAGCCTCTTTCATGAGCTAGTGAGTAATTGTTAAACAAGACTGACATTAGTTCAACTCATACAACATGACTCTATCTATTTCTCTGTCATAAGAAAGAGGAAATTAGATCTCTTTTTCTACTTAATAAATACGGGCAATTTTTAACATTAAAATAACATTTCCTCCTAACTACGCTAAAGCATTTAAACTAGTAGCTGTGTCCTCTGCGTAACTAGGCTGTCATTTTCAGCAGTAGGTGGTTATCGCCTCTCAGGGACCAGCCAAACGGTCCCTCAGAGCCTGCATCGCTTTGCACCGAGCAGAGGGGTCGCTCTGCCGACCTGCCAGAGCGCTCTGCAGTACCACCTGCTCCACTGATCCTACCCAGCTGTACATCATGAAGTCACAGTGAACATTTGCCCACAAGAAGGAATGACTTGGCGTGGCACAACCTCTAGCTTCTCATTCCTGTGCAATATCAACATCTGCATTTCTCAGCAATGCAATGCAAGGCGTTCTAAGAAAGCTTTTAAAGAGTAAGCAATGCAGCGATTTCTCCACTTACAGGTGTTTTCTTTCTGATAACACGCTGTTCTTCTTTTTTAGTAGAAATGAAAAAACAGCAGAGATTACATATTTGCCTACACATAGCAAGAATTTTTGCATTTAATATGTTCTAGCTAAAGTCATGATGAATGATAGCACCACCCTTAAAGATACAGTCTCGTAGTCAGGTCATATGTCAGCCCAGGTTTCACAGAACAATAGATAAGAAAACTGCAACAAGAAACACTCACTTGGATCACAGAACATGACAAACACGTTTTGCAAGACTATACAGGATTTCATTTCTGTCAGTTCCTTAACAGGCCTATTCTTGAATAGCTGCAGCGATGATTCCTCAGCAAAATGGGATACAATATTTGCAAATGCAAAGCTATTAACAAAGCAAATGGGTTATAATACTAATTAAGAAACCACTAAGCAACCATGCATGACCTGTTCCTGATTTGTGCCATGAGACTCTGCAAACTGAAAGCAAATGAGAAATATTCAGCAAAGAAGATGACCATGCTGAGTTAAATGAATCCATCATCTTTATTAAATTAGCATTTATATGCTAAAATGTTGTTAATACCGTTTGGTTCAGTTAATACTGGATCTGAATTAAAGTTAATCATGTCAGCAAAGTAGAGCTCTGCAAATCCATAGTATGAATTCTGTGAAATTCTACATTTAAAAAATATAATTTTCTATCACTTCAATCTCTACTATTACAGTATTCAGAACCATTTTAAAAAACTATTTATCGTTGTTTGAATGCAAAATCCATCTATACAAATATTTATTTGGAATTTTTAATGATTAAAAAAAGGCATGTTTATGTTCTAAGATCACATATTCTGTAAGAAATTTTTTCTTATATTTACCCCGGTTTTGGATTTGTAAAGCAAAGATCTTGTATTATTTATACTTCAAAGTAAAACAAAACATTGCTAAGGCTTAAGAGTGAATCCTGGGGAAGCAGACTGAAGGCTTTTGCTCAGTTATGTTATAAGACATAGGGGTTTTTTATTTAATACTAAGAAAAAATATTTTACTATACTCTGCATGCACAAGTTTCACATCCACTGTGTGCACCAGATCTTGAAATAACAGTTTGGGTTCTGAAGTTAGACTGACTCTTGTCACACCCATTTTCTTCATTGCTACTCTTACCTCTAGATGCCTCATAAAAAACAGATTTAATCTAACTTTCCCTGGCAGAATTGTAGTCATATAAAGCCAGCACTGCCCAATCTGCTGGTGTATGGCTTTTTTCTTCTTTTTCCTTTTTAGTATAATTGCTGAAACTGAAAATGCAAATTCAGCATAGTGCCATCAATATAGCACAACAGTCTAGCGCTGTGCAGCAGGAGGGCCTACCTGTGAAACATTAACATATCCTCCTTTCACTACCACTGTATTATAAGCCTGCTTGATTTAAGGCAAAACATGATGCATATCCAGTTTGTTTAGCACCCAGATATACCACAAGACTACTTCATTTAGGTTAGAGGGTGAATTATTTTGTAACATCTGCCTGCTTGGCATAGTTGTATAAAAATAGTAAAGCTAAGATAACAGCACCCGGTCTACAACTCCTTGAAGGTATCAGATAACCTGCACAAGTCTGCAAACATGCATACCCATCTGAAAAGACCAGGACAGACAAGTGTTGGGGGATAACACCTGCCTGGGCAAGCTGGAACAGATTCGTTCTCACCTGCAGACAGATGAGGTAATCCTTTGGACCAGACTGGTCCTGATCCACGGAAAATGCTTATCCAGATGCCAGTGATGCGAGTGGAGCTTGGGAAAAAAAGAAAACGCTCATTTCAGCTCCAGTTTCTCTCACTGAAGAGCCCTTGAGTCGGGACCTCTTGACCTCAGACCTGAGAACCACCAAACACTTTGGCCATCAAGGCCAAAGACATTAGACTTGAAATATTGTATACCCGAGGCTTGGCTAATTTGATTAATGCTGGATCTCCAGCTGTTGAGCATAAGTAAAGGCTTGTTTGAAGTTTTGAGATTTGCCTAGTGCCTCAGTCTCTCAGGGTAGTCCCACCACAGCAGCCCCCAGTTCCCTAAGAGTAACAGCTGCAACACCTGGAAACAGATAATTGGTATCTAGAAGGGCCATACAGCATATTTGGTAAGGAATATTTTTCATTCACCCTTTACATATATATCAAAAAATTATAGCATCCAGAGTACGTACTTTACAGACTGTTAAAGAGATGAAATATACTTGCTTTGAACTAATTTTTATACATTGGGTGTATGTATATGGGGAAGTATATTAAAAAGTTTCCATGATAGTTTTTCTATTAAAAATCCCAGAATTTTAGAACTAAGAATGAAATTCAGTCTTTAATTTCTGTGACTCACATATATTAGTCCCTAATTATACTAAGGCTTCTGAGATGAACCTTCATTCAAAGAACAGGCAGTTTTATACAGATATGTAACATAACTTTATTGGGCACTTACAATCTAGATTATACCCATCTAGGAAACATTTCACCATCCAATATTCTTGCAAGTTATGTTTAGCCAGTGGCTATTTGAATTCATATAATTCATCTATAGTTCATATATTTCAGTTCATACATATACATTGGGATTAGATCTACTTGTTTCCCCCCCCCGAATTTTTCTTCTGTCAATAATAGTTATGGAAAGTGTGAAACCAACAGGTGAGAGGTTGGCGAGCTCCCAGTTAACTGGGAGCAGTTAAGAATAAGGGCAGCAGAAGTATACATTTGGCCTACTAAAAGTGCCTTCATTACCAGGCACCAAAAATAGCTGGCTACACCGTAAAATGTCTATTATCAACTAGTGCAAAGCAAGTTCTACATAACAAATCTCTTTCAAGAACCCAAAGAGCATGCAGAGACATCGCTTGAGAGCTCTTTTGGGATATGTGAAAAATTATTTCTTTAAACAAAGATGAAAAATTTGGTTAAAGAAGTAAATGTTTGAAAAATATTGTACATCTTCCATTGAAAGCAAAAAGGCTCTTTGGGAACTCTCATGATGTCAAAGCCTGGCTGTGAGGAAGGTTTTATTAACAACAAAACAGCTTCGGTGTCACTGGAACTCTAGGAGACAGCTCTACTGAGAACTGTAATAGCTCTTTTGGAATCTATAAATAAATAGAGAAAAAAAGTCTACTGACATTATAACAGCACTTACATTAACTTTAACACTGCCATGTCAATGCAAATGTATGTAGCCTTTCAACTAAACAGAAACAAATACTTCACAGGTAATGTCTTCGACTTACATGTTCTTTGAACTTGATGCAGTGACCTGGCACAACCAGGAACTTTACTACAGTCCAATGGAATTCAAATGTGCTGTACATTATATTCTTTTGAAGTTAGGAAGAAAGATACTCTGACAGTGATAATTTTCCCTCATACTGTAGTTGAAGGAAATTTGGGGCCATTCTGGATTTCTATGCAGTACCCACCCACAACATATCTGTAAAAAATCTAGATGCATTTGGTCAAAGCAAAGTACTACACACTGAACTTTCACCCTATTACTACTTAACTCAGTGTAAAAGCTGTTCTTGAGTTTCTTGTTTCACAATCAAGCTTCTATGGATATGGTGACATTTTCCGTTATATTTAGGTTTGAACCCACCTTCAAGAATAGCTACTCCTACTGTCAAGCAAAAAAAAACCCGCTCAGACCAAATGAGAGAGAGAAAGAACTTAAATACAGCTAGAACTGGTCCAGATTCTTATTTATGAGGTCTGGGCGGATGAGGCAGGGTCATGACCAAGCGCACCAAGGATCAGCCCATGAGCAGCAAGCCCAGGCTCAGCTCGCCAAAGCTCAGGGTCAGCATCCAGTAGTATGTCCACAGCTTGGGATGCCAGGTGAGATTAAAAACTCCCAACTGCAGTCTTTGTTTCTGAGCACAGATCTGTCTGAAGAGGTTACTTCAGAGAAAGCCAAAGCTAAATAATAAAAACGAACTTCAAGAATAATCAACTTGTGGTTGAATAGTGCACTGGAACTACAACAGAGCTGTCTGGGAAATGCAATAAAACTAGCAAGTTTTCTTCCTAGCCAGAAATAACCTGCCTTATTTGACAAATTCTGTGGCTGTCTTTTGCCTCTGATCTGAGTCCTACACACTTTGAATCACTGTAGATGTACACTGGACACACTTTTTATCCCAGAAACCTTCCCTGCTAGCTGTGCCAGCTATCAATCAAGTCAGAAGCTTTCAGAACATTTTTTAATACATCTGTACTGCAATATTTTTTTCAAATACCTTTAACTATTGATACCAAATCAATAGCTTTTATGTCTAGTTTTGGATTTTCAACTATTGCATTTATTGCTCTGTTGTCAATGCTAACTATGCTGAACATTTTAACAGTCATAGTCAAAGCACATAGCTTTGACCACAAAGTAAACCTGTCATGATAAGTTTAAATAGTGGAATAAATATGAATGACAGAGACTAACAGGGAACTGTTACCTAATACTGACATGGTCCATCCAGGATTTGCTACTAATCCTGATAAAATTAATATCAATATTCTAAAAAACATAATGGTAAATTATTTTTTAAAATAGTGGAGAAAAGAGAAACTTAGAAGGCAATCACTTTCTCCAGAGCAGTGCTACCACAATCGTTTTGTTAATCCACCATTCTAGCAGTATAAAATCTATCAAGTAATACATGACTGATATGCAAAGTATCATGCAAATAATATGCAAACCACAATGACTGATAGCAGGTCAAAGCAGCATGCCATTAATATTCTACCACTGGTACTACAATAACTGTAAAGTACTGTCTGCATGCCACCAAGACAATTAATTACATTCTCCACACATACACTAACCTACATTACACTTTTGCTTAATTTTCTTTATTTCAGACACAGTGAAAAGAAATCTAGTCACTACTTCAGCATTTTAGCTTTCATCAGGACATACAGAACATTTCCAGCTGATAAGCACTAACCCTTCTAGCCTACAAGAGTTTCCAAATGCCACCCTCACACATAACCGAGGGGATATACATTTTAATCTCACCGTTAACATGTCTGTGTCCCAGTGAGCCAGAATCTTACAGGATGCTGGTTAAGCCAAAGTATATATTTCATTTTCCCTTTCAAAACACATTACCTGTACTAAACTTAAGATATCATTACACATAGCAATGCACAGTCAGCTGTGAAGAGTAATACAAGAGCCAGGTATTTAGCAAGGGAGTATGGCAAAGTCCATGTTATCCAAGCAGAGAGAGCACACTGCTCTTTAACAACCACCTCACACCACCTTGGGAGTACATTTATACGGAACAAAACTGACATTTTGAATAGAAAACTCATCTTAAGCAAGCAAATTAGCATCACATGACAAACAGCACAGAGAAAAATAAAATTATGGGTAATAATAGAAGGCTACACACAAGTTTGGGGGAATCTCAAATATTTTCCCTAGATTATATGAAGTGTCCATGGACTGACACGGCGGTAGCGCTCCTGTTCACTGAGCAGAGATCTCTAGGTCCCGATGCTATAAACCAGACCCCTTTCAACAAGCCACTTCTCCCTTTTTATTCCATTCCAGTTCTTGTAAGGATCATCCATTCTTGCCCCTCAGACAGGAGGGTAAAAGGAGAAATCATCCCTTGCTTCTTTCAGTCACAACCTAGGTCATCATATGATCAGCAGGCACTATCCCTTCCTTCAGGTGATTCCCTTTCATGTTATTTTTAAGAGTCTGCGTAGGTTAAGTATCATAGCATTTGGTGTCAGATTCATGTATTTTGAATGGATCCTATTTTGGGAGAGATTTAACATTTTGGAAAGTATTCAAGGGTTCACCTTTTCTGAGAAGAAAATTTTTGGTACAGAACAAAAGCCATCTTTGAAATCCCAATATATTGTGGCATAGACAACTCTTTACATAATGACTACTTTTTTTAAGAGAAATCCATGTTCTAGTTAAAAGTTCTGTATGTTGTTTCCTGGTAATGCAATAATCCAGGAAAACTATTATTTTTCCTTGTTTTTAATTTAATATTTTTTTGTAAATCTTGGGATTACTGTTGCAAGTTATTTCCTCAAGCATATGCCGAGAGAATTGATATGATACCAATCTGCTACTCAAAGATCACACCAGCTATAAACAAGCTAAGCAATTTCCCAAGTGCGGGTTATCTCCATTTTATGGTGAATCCTGTAGTGTTGCAGCTAATCAGTTCTCTGAGCGTGGGTTATCTCTACACTACCGCAACTCCAGTAGTGTTGTAGCCTGATTCACAACAAAGTTGTATAGCTTCTACTGGGTCTTCCGTGCATACATGCACTAAACATTATATTCTGTGGCCATTGTCTAACATCAGTATTGTCTTCAGGAAGCCAACAAGATTGAATAGAAGGATGAGCTAATATTTGCACAAGCCATAAGCTTTTATGTTTAATGTCTGCACAACTGTTAAGCATATATGTAAGTACTAAGTGGTTTTACCCACATGTTGTTTCTCCAGCTGAACTGAAGCAACCAGGCAACAGAACTGGCTGGTCTGTTGGCAAAAGGAGCTGCCCATGGCTATGGCCTCACTGCTTCTGTCCTCTCTCTGTCCAGATGTGCATACTAACTCCATCATAGTGTTGTTTTCTGATTAAAGTTTCATAAAGAACAAAGATGAAGATGACTGCATGTGTACATTGGGAGAGCAGTGGATGTTATTTACCTTAACTTTAGGAAGGCTTTCAATGCTGTCTCCCACAATACTTCTTTATAAATGATAGGACATTACAATCTGGAGGGGTGGACAACCAGATGGGTAAAAAATTGCTGAGATGACAGGGCTCAAAGAGTGCTGGTTAATGGGTTATACCCTGCCTGGAGGCCATTAAGAAGTGGAGTTGCAGGGGCTTATCCTTGGACCTGTCCTGCTTAATATCTTTATTAGTGACTTGGAAGAGGTAATGGAGTGCACTCTCTTCAAGTCTGCAGATGACACCAAGCTGCAGGGATCAGCTGATAAGCTGGAGGGTAGGCCTGCCATTCAGAGAGACCCAGGCGTGCTGCAGAAATGGGCTGACAGGAGTTTCAAGGACCGTCATGAAATTCAATGAGGAGAAATGCAAAGCACTGCCCCTGGGAAGGAAGAACCCTTGCAGCAGCCCAGGCAGGGGAGGGACTGGGTGACCTCCTACGGTCCCTTCCAACCTGAATTATCTGTGACCCTGTGATCCCAAGAGCGATAAGCTTCCTTTAAATAGGTGTTATATAATACAGTAATATCTGAAGGTGAAATAACAATGGAACAGCTGCAATGTTTTAATTAAGTGTACTGCTGCACCTGACAATCTGTCTGTCTCTCTCTGTCACACATACTTGTGCACACACTTTTCCCAACCTCTCCCTCTTTGCAGTGAAAGTATATGAAGGACATTACCCCATTATAATCACTAACTTTCATAGTGATCAATCAGATCAATCCAGATCTTTCAAAGAATTCCCATTTCCTCTATCCAAAGACTGCTCAGTACCTCTTCAGCAAGAGATTTTGCAAGTTCCAGCCACTTGGGTTCTCACCTTGTGAAATGTCCTTTTCCTTCAGATAATTAAGTGTTCGCTATTCAAGTATTTTCAGAGGTACTAGATGCCTGATGTTTGTTTGCATGCTTGAAAGAAAACAGTTCTGGTTTTGTATCTCAGTAGTATTTTATCAAAAGCAAGAATATTTGCATCCTTGTGAACAAGAGATACAGAAATAATTTGAGTCACATGTTCTGAATCCTTCCGTGTAAGTTAATTTCAGTACAGCACAGTGGTCTGTAACATCTATGTCATTTCAGTTTCCATTGTCTTAAGCAACAAACATTTCAGACAGAAAGAAAAGAGTCTAATGGTTGGGCAAATTTAGAAGAATCTGCCTCTGTTTTCTAAACTACTGTAAGTTTCCTACAGGACTTTAGGGAACCCAGTCACTCCTCTTACATGGAGACTGCATCCATAAAACTGGAAGGCATAGTAAGATAAATAATCATCTTACAGTATTGTTCTGGGTTTGCGTGGCATGGGGGTTTTTAGTAGCAGGGGAGGGGACTGCAGGGGTGGCTCCTGTAAGAAGCTGCTGGAAGCTCCCCTGGCTCCAAGTCAGACCCACCTCTGGCCCAGGCCAAGCCAGTCAGTGACAGTGGTAGCGCCTCTGGGAGAACATATTTAAGAAGGGGGACGTGCAGTGAGTGGGGGGATTGGAATGTGAGAGGAACCCCTCTGCAGATACCGAGGTCAGTGAAGAAGGAGGGGGAGGAGGGGCGCCTGAAGAGGCTGATGGCCCTGCAGCCCATGGTGAGACGGCAGGCTGTCCCCCTGCAGCCCAGGGAGGTAAGCGGTGGAGTGGAGGCTCCCCAAGATGGCCGTGACTCCATGGGAAATCCCGCGCTGGAGCAGTGTGTGATTGAAGAGCAGCCCATGGAAAGGACCCACGCCAGTGAAGTTTGTGAGGAACTGCAGCCCGTGGAAAGGAACCACGTTGGAGAAGTTAGTGAAGGACTGNTTCCCCTGCGCCGCCGGGGGGAGGAGGTAGAAAGCATCGGGAATGGAGCTGAGCCAGGAAGGTGGGGGGGTGGGGGGGAGGGTGTTCTGAGGTTTGGTTTTCCTTCCTAATACCCTTGTTCTGATTTGATTTGTAGTAAATTAAATTGATTTTGTTTCTTCCCCAAGTTGAGCCTGTCTTTTGCCCGTGACCATAAGTGGGGAGTGATCCCTCCCAGTCCTTGTCTCGACCCACGAGCCTGCCTTTATATTTTCTCCTCATCCCACCATGGCCAGGAAGGGAGGCGGGAGGGGAGAGAGCTGCTGTGTGGGGCTTTATTACCAGCTGGGCTGAAACCACGATAAATATAAAGTAAAATTTTGAAACACTCAGATACCATGTTAACAAAGGGGGATCATGTAAGTACCATTAATATATAATCTTCCAATTAAGTTAAAATATGAATGTGATGCATTGTGAAGTAGATATATAAATACTGAGAAATCAGGAAAAGAAAATCAAACTCATTTACAGTGGCAAATTCAGTCTACTGCAAAGCTAATCTCCAAGAGGTAAAAATGTTTTATGTGCCTGTTTTTATCATCAGAAATATCAGGAGCTGAGTCCCCTGTGGTATTTGTGTTTGTTCTGAGATGTTTGCTTAAGGGCTAGCATTGTTTAAAGAACTGACATGAACAAGGACATCATATTGAGCAAGACACCTGGTTTAGAGCTCATCTATGCATGACACTGTACAAAAGTTTCTCACCATTTTCATCAGCCATCATGCTGAGCAACATTTGGGGGTGGAAAAACAGGCAGGTGCTAACAAAATAATGAATATCTAATGGAAATGGCATCTTCATGCATTAAATCCTGGAGATTTACAGTGAATTTTGCAGGACTGAGTGCTGTTACTACTACAAAGAGACTATCATTCAAATATCACATTTATGCTTGCAGTACCATTACGACACTCCTGATGGGTACCTACTTGTAAGCACAACAAAACCAGTGCTATGCCTCCATGAGCACTTTCTTAACACTCATGATTCCTTCCAGGGCAGTTATTTCCTGTTTAGAGTGGGAGGTGCTGGGGGATGATTGTGTTGGCTGCTACACTGTGAGGTCTTGTGTCTGACCATATTTCAGGGAGGCTTCTCACAAGGTCCATACAGACTATCAGATTCTCTAAGGAGATCAGTCCATCCCCGCACCTTACCGTTATTTTTCCAGAGGTGTTCCCAGAAGATTAGAAAGTCATTCAGCTTAGTTCTCTATCTAGGGAACTCAGTCATAAATACAAGCTCAAGTCAAAGACTGCAACCATGTCCCAGCTATTTTAATAACAAGTATTTGTTTTTTCATAAAAGCACTTTCAAGTATCTGGCCTATACATTTTAGTAAAGAAAAGCTCATTATTTGAGCACTTGACTCTGTCTACGAAAGGAAGCACAAACATCCATCAACTATTAAGTGCCAGATGCAAACTGATTGGGATGGGGGTTTACTTAATTCCCTCTTTACCATGACCCCTAGCCAAGTGATGGGAGGACTTTGAGGAGATTATTTACAGAAATGAATTGTTCATTATGATAAAGCACATTGTTGCTGGCTTTCTGAGTAGCTGAGAAGGCAGGAAGAAACAGAACTGTCCCCCCAAAGCCTACTAGGAAGGTTTCTCACAGGTGCCGGTCTCTGCAGTGCTAGAAGACCTCATCCAGGGCCTCGACCAGCAGTGGACAGATTTCAGCTCCTCCGTTCCTCTCTCATGCACTGCACAACACTTAGCCTCAACTTCTCCAAGGTAGAGTGCTTTCTCGTGTTCCTACAGCACACAGTACAACACAACCTGTGCAGAACTGGGTCTGTGAGATGGAATCAAACTGAACACATTCATTCCTTATTTGTGCCTCGGGTGTGCATAACAAATAATAAGTCCATTGCTTCCACTGGGGCTCTTGCTCTACAGATAACCATTCATTCTTTAGTGGGACACAGAAAAAGTTTGTAATACTCTATAGGACTGTGTAAATATCAATTTTGTCAGTCCTGTTTCCTGAATTCTACTCTTTTCTTCTAAAAATCCCCCCTTCTATTAATCTATTTTAATTTCTTACAAAGAGTGAATAAAGAATCAGAAAAAAAAAAACCAGTACAGATTACCAGCATCAAGACAGCCTCTGTTATGGTCCTTTGCACTACAAGATGTTTATCAAAAATCAGCCATCATTCTTTCAGCTGAGGAGAAATGCTAAAACAAAAAGGATGATTTTTTTTCTCCTGAGGGCTTACAACTTGCGCTTTTAACAGCCACCTTTGCATCCCTGAAAAATCATTTTATTTTATAAAGCAATGCACATCAGAGATTTCATGCACTATCAACACATTCTCATCATTGTTTGCCTACACTCTTCGAACTATCTCCTTTCAGCTACTGAAATATTAAAACTGCATTTTTCCTCTGTTGTGTCAAAAAGCTATGCAGCTTCACAGGACAGGCTTCTACAATTCCTGAACACTCCATTTTCTCCACTGAAATTGAAAGTGGGAATTAAATGCATGATTTTATGAAAAATAACAGTTAAAATGTAAGAATGATGGGCTTGCAGTGGCATGGAAAAGTGAGTAGGGAATTATCATCCATTTTTTTTCATAATAAATACTAAATGCTAATTAAAAACTATCAGATTAAATAAGACAAAGTTAAAAACAAATACAAACAGCAATGTTTGGACAGAGCATACAGTTATGGAAATCACTGTCACAGTATAGGTAGGTATCTAAAGTTTATATGGGTTCAGTTAGATGAACTCATGCAAGAAAACCATCACAGTCTATTAAACACAAAGATGCAACCTCTGATTCAAAAAGTTCCTAAATGCAGACCACTGCAAGGGTATAACCACCAGGCAGGACCTCTGAAAGCCTGTCCTGTTCTCTGCTGTTCTGCAGGTCTCCATCCATCAAGGAAGCCCAGGCTGGATTGACCCAGTACAGCTGTTCTCATATTCTCAATACACATCAAGACTCGTGGATGAATTTAAAATTACCACCCAAATCCAGTAGTTCAGTAAAAGGCACAGAGAGTAGACCTGTGACAGTCATATGTGTTTGAATTGTTTGAACTTAGCTTTTATTAACAGGTCTTACTAATTTGTTTATTGGTCTGACTTTCATCATTCTTCTGTTGAGCATAATGCTGTAATTAATAACAGTATCCACCCACATCCCTTCCTCTTATGAGGAAGGAAAATGTTAATCCTATTTTAACAGCTGAGGAGTCAAAGAACAGGGAAAGTAGGCATCTCCCTTGAGAGAAATCAATGCACAGGAATGATGCTGTACTATGGAGCTTGCCTGATGATCCAGTTGCCCCCCTCATGTCCTGTTTTCCTACGTTAAGCACTGTACAATAAATTTGTTGATTTGGGGCAATTTGGGATGATTCCTGAGTCCCAGTCAAATGCTTTAGCTAAAGAACATCTTATGCTGTCTACTCCAGAAGAGACTACCTCATCACAAAAGTCAACTTACTGTCATTTCATTCACCATTTCTTCCCCTCACCCTTATGACACTCTGCACCTACCTTATGGTATAATTTTAGCTTATTTTGCCAAAGCAAGGACCTTGTGCAAAATGTCTTTCATCACACTTTTGACTGCTGTGAAGTAAATAACAACAAATTAAAAATCATAACAAGAACTTATTGCAATCTCTTGAACATTCACTGAGATGTACTGTGGCAGATGATTACCTGGGCTACAGAAATGAATTATTTCTCTTTCTGTTGCTCACACAGACTCAAACGCATTGTCTTAACATAAGATATATTTGGCCAAAGATTTGAGTGTGCTGAAAGAAGTGTTAAGGAACTGTTATTTACTAAAGATCAGTCAGAACTGTATTTGGAACATGATTATTATTCTATATAAGGAGAGAAGTATAAGCTAACCACTGGGTATGAGAAATTGCACCTTTAAAAAAAAATGTGACTGTTCTTATATCCCCTGCTCAGATGTCAACTCCGCTAACAAGTCATTAGTTCCTCCATGTGAGCCCCATACTCACAGAGAGAGATGATGCAAATGAAGGATTTCACGGGACACAAGCAAAGTTAGACTCCAACTATAAGGTTCAGTTTTGCAAATGAGTGGTACATGAGTTCCTTAGAAAATATAGTCACAAATAAATAAAGCAATCCTGAAATTTTCTCATACTATGCATGTTCCTTATTTGCTTATGTTTTCACCATATGCTTTGAAATCATACTTTATCCTTTTGCTTATAGTTACTTGCTTCACAGAATCAAACTGTAGTAAGTATTTAGAAGATAATAATTTTAACAGACTCCTCCCACCAAATATTTTGAACAGCTTTTATTTTTGACAGCAAAGCTTTTCTAATCATTAGACCTATAGACAGATATTTAATGATGTAAGATTTAAGAACTATATACCAGTTATATTTGCAACCCCAAAAATATTTCAAAACAAAATAAAGTCTAAGGATGCTGCTGATGCCAGGAAAGTCAATGAAAAGCTTCAGAGCAATTTCTACAGGAACAACTTTGGAGCCCCCAGTGGGTTTGAACCAAAGTCATACTAAGTTAGTGGTAAGATTTACCCATCTTCTTTGTCTTGGATTTGTCCTCCACTCAAAGAGCAGTATGTTACATTGATCTGTTTAAAACCTGATTCTCTTGATTGTCTTCATTCATTTTTAAGGTATTTATAGAAACATCATCATGAATTACTGTACACTTGCTGATAATGGGCCAACTCAGAAGCTTGATGTCTCTGACCTCCCAATGTTTTCCACATCGCAGGTTTGATAGCTGTCATATGACTAATCAACGGATTACTGAACAGTCAGAAGTCTTAATATACTAGTCACTTTTTATTAGTATTTATTTTACAAAATAGAGTGCTAGGGAATCCAAGATAACTGATAAAAGAATTAACCCCCATGTTTTCCAGAACTGCTTTATTCAAGACAAATAAATGGAGACACAAATATTTAAGAATGTCTTTTCAAGAAAGAAAACTGAACAGGATGTTTTGATGTTTTTCTGATCTACAACCCAAAATATTAGTTTATTTTTTCTCCAAGAACACTCCCAGAGATACCCATGTTTAAAAATGGATAAATAAAGATAGGTCTGAGAGTACCAGGACCATCTTAGAAAAGGAATGTGAGAAATTTCTGGAGTGCTGGTCCTAGGAAAAAGCCATGTTACCCAGGGCTTACCCTGTAGCACTGGGATTCTAACAGTAGGAACATTTTATATTCATCTTCATTTAATAGCTCATAGTCACATACCCTATTCACATATGTCAATGCTTTTTTTTTTACTAAGAAAAAAATAAAACTCCATTAAAAAGTCCAAGCTTCTTAACCCCATTGCCTCATCTATAGTGCAATATAGTGATATTCATAGCTCTGAGGCTGCCATGGTTCAACTATAGATCCTGGTGTATAACAAGTGGCAAAAATGATGGATGCAAAAAAGTATTACTTCAAGGACACCGAGATCCAAATGATTGTTTGGCATATCAGAAAACACTACAAATTTTTTGAACACTTTAGTAGCTTTTATTTCATACTTCTATAGCAATGAAGTGACAATTTTATTATGTATAAGTAACTTTGAAGATATTTCAAAGCTGTATTTACTTGATATAGGAATATTTGGAGACCATTTGAGAAACATGGTAACTTTAACTACATTAACTACATAGTAAGATGCCTTTATATCAATTAAAATATAATATTGTACAAAACAGAATAGCATGAGAACAGCCCTGTTAGCCCAAATCCAAGACTAAATAAAAAATAAAACGATCCTGCCACAGAAACAGGGACTGCTCCTGTCCTGTTGTGCCTTTCATATACCTGCAAAGGCAACTAGACTACCCTGTATACCCCGAAATTCAACAGCTTCAAGTGAACTGGAAAACATGAGATCTCTTTGCTGAAGAATGCTGTTCCAACTTTATTGCACTGGAACAAGAGGGGTTCCAGTTCGTCTGCTTTTGCCAGTCCCTAAGAGGTGACTTACTTTTTCACAAGGATTAAAAAGTATGATTTTAGGCTAAAATGTGGTCTCACATATTAGAACTAATAGCTGAATATTGTCAAACAGTCTCATATAACATACGTTGAGACACTATATAAGAAGCCCACTGCTGCTTACTATCTTTTTAAATGTCTGAATAGATTCTAACTTAATCTCAACATTGCGTGAAACACAACACACAATTATTCTACATTCACAGGATGGAAAAGAAACCTCTCAGTGAGACAGAGAACTGTGGAAAAGTAAAATTCAGGCCACACTTGTTCCCTCAGCTTAGGGAGCCAGCCCTCCCAAACAGGGATCTCCATAAAAAGGGGCAGCTGCACATTATCTACTACACTAACTCTTTTCCCTGTTGGGAAACACCACCTTTATCAGTACAAAACTGACTTCTCAGCACCACTGATGCTGTGTAAGCTGAAGAGGAATTTTATTTCAGTTATGCAGCTGCAAGCATACCTCTTTTGTCACTACAATTCCCTACCTATTTTTTCCAATATTCAGAGTGGTGAGATTCAGCATATCAGAGCAAAGTCCTATCTCCTTAATTCAGTGCTATAACTGCAATATAGAAGTTCTACCAGGACTAAACAGTAAAAAGTTGGACACGCTAAAGAAAAGTTAATAGCCTCAATCCTCTGCTCTTGCTTCAGCTGCTGCATTCATGGACGTAAGGAGCAACAATGGCATGTACTGATACATGGCTACTGTCAGCAGGAGTCAAGCCCACAGCTTTTGTCACTGGAAACACACACTGCTGTCTAATGAAGTGAAGGAGAGATTAAGAAGCTTAGCAAATCAGCCAGTAGCGAGAAATACGACCTCAAAGAAGAGTTTATTTGAACAGACCTTCAAACTGTCTGTTTAAGGAGACAAGTTTCAACTAGTTCTACAATGATTACCCTGTATGTATCTGCACAGCAAATTATTTTAACTTTGAATGGATCATACTCTTTTAGTATCTAAATTTTTCATGTGGGAAAAAAACCCAAAACTTTCTCACATAACATTACCACAGTACTTGAGCTAAAAAGTTACCTTTTCTTAGATTACATTTACAGAATAAAGGAAGAACATTAAGAAATATTTTGTAATAAATAGAACAATGTCAGGCACTTGGTGTAAGATAAACTTTTTCCAGAATTTTCATAGAACATTAACAGATTTCAGCAACATAAATGTTTTGAGGTTTACTGAGGCTTACTCAGGTTTACTGAGGACTTGATAATGTTGCTTTCCAAGTTTATAATGTAAAGCTAAATAACTTTAGAATGCAGAAACTCTTTCCATTTTTATTCCTGCTCTTCTGAAGTTGTTAAAATGAAAAAAGACAGTTTTTTCAAGATGTTGGGACATGGAAACTTGTTTATGTCAACTCTGATGTTTTCAGGAATACTGTTAACTTAGAAAACAATAAAACAAACACATCAAAAGGCATTAACTTCACAAAATAGATAATGACCAAGTGGATCTGAGATCAATAATTCATATTATAAATCTATGATAATAAATCTTGACATTCACCAAAACATTATGTCCTCTGCTCAAATCCCACAGCTCTTATATAGGCCGAGCTCCACATTAACTTTGCTGAAAAACAGGAGCTTTCCCTAGTGAAGATATGACTTCTTGCAAATGTCATAATCAAACTCCAGGAAAAGCACACAGCACTCAACTAAATGTAAATTAATATGATCTCCACCCTAAATGATCTACAGCCCAAAAATATAAATACAGGCAAGTATCAAAGCACCACCCACCCAGTCAAAGGGCCCCCTAAGGAGCCTTTTTACTTTCTGCAGTAAATTTTAAATAAGTCTGGTAAAAGAGAAGAAAATCCTTCTACTGTGTTTGGAGGATTATCTGGTTTGAAGTAGGTTATTTTCTCTTCCTCACTGCGGCAGTTCAGGGTTTGTCTTTCTGCTGCCAGAGGACAAGCAACTGCAGGGGCTAGCTCTGTCCCACAGCCAGGCTCAGCTAACCCAGCCTTGCACCCCTACAGGGCTTGGCAAGGGGACGCATCCAGGCTCCTAGCTCCCTGCAGCTCACAAGGTGCTTATATACACCTACACAGATGAAAATGCCAATATAGTCTGCTTTACTTACATTAATTACCCCTGCAGAGAGATTATATCCCATCTATCAGCCCAGCTGAGACTCTTACAGTGCTTTACAAAATACACCGTATTTATTTTATCAAGACTATTCAACCTTTTAATTACAAGGCTGGAAACCAGGTTACAAAAAGGAAATATTCTAGAGTCCTTCTTGGCTACTTTAGCATCTCATGAAGAAAATCCTTTAACTTTTCTCAGACCTTTAAGCTGGAGTAGAAATCGGAACAGCAACACCTCATCTTCTGAGTGTGGCTCTGAGCTTGTACCCTTTCTCTGAGTCTCATTCTCAAAGACAAACCTGGCTCCTACAATTCTCTTCGTTCTCCATTTCAGTGCAAATAATGTATTTCTCTTCAACAGGCAAGAGACTTGATAAATGGCCACCATTTTCTGTTGGTTCCTCGCTTCACGCTATCTGGGGCAGAAAAAAAGGCTAGGTAATAGTTATTCAGCATAAACCAGGACTCAGCTCACAAGTTCTGGAACCCGTCAGCCTGTATATTCTCTTTGTTCAAGAATATGACATACTATGTTTCAAAAAGCGAGAGAATGCATTGGAAGATGCTTTCTTTAGCCACAGTAGACTGAAGTGAAATGCTATATAGCCCAGGCTAAAATCTAAATTGTCAGAACTATGTTTGATACAGTGGATCCACTGGAGTGGATTTTTTGAGCTTTTCCAAAGTCTGTGTGTTGCTGTAGACCTTTATTTTTTTTAAGGGACCATAAAATAGGTATGCGAGGATCTATTAGAATGGAAAGCTTTAATTTAGTCATTGTAATATAAAGACTAATCTGCTTTTCCTTTAAAACTGACCTTTTAAAATTACTTTTTAGAGGTTCAGGCTTCCTCTTAGAGGGAAAAAGACTTCACTAACATAAGGTTGTTAATTAGACAGTGTTGAGTGGCATAAATAAACAGGTTAGCACTATTACTCATGCTGCTAAAGCCACTCTGATCATTCTGCTTAGGACAGCTAAAACCCAGGATTTTTCTCACCTATGTAACACTGAAAAAGAGATTTGTTTAGAACAAGAAAAAGAAAGAGAATTATTTCTCCTTTTTCTGTCAAAATTTAAAATAGCTGGAGAAAAATTGTAAAAGTAATACTTTTTATGTCTTTTATGAAATTTTAATATTCAAAAATATCATTGAATGTGGACTGTCATTTGGTGAATATCAATATCTGTGATTAATCAGCTTTCAAAAAGACTCATCCAAGCCTATAATTATACACTTGCAAATTGAAAACAGGCAGAGGAAAACCTGTAATTCAGATGTTCAAGTAAATACAAAGCATTTTCACGTTGATTGAAAACCAACACAAATTCAGGTGAGAGAATATCAATACATAATTTACTGTCTTGATGATGTACAAATCTTAACAGACTTCATCAGGACAGCTCAGTAAATTGGATGATCTATAGGAAAGATCAGAACAGTGAAGTGATTACTCACATAATATGATCATAGAATCATTTAGGTTGGAAA
>VYZV01031109.1:48297-63279 GCA_013401275.1 Pandion haliaetus | reverse complement strand
GGGTCCAACTCTTTGGAGCCAGGGGATCTTCTAGCAGCTTCTTACAGGAGCCACCTCTGCAGCCCCCTCCCCCACTACCAAAGAAAACCGCGCCACACAAACCTATAACACTGTCACACTTCATCAGACAACAAGGAAAAGGTGTTTCAAAATTAACAGGGCAGTGGTCAAGTCCGAAGACTGGAAACATATAAGCTGACGCCCAAGATTTAAATGTGATCAGACACCTGTATGTCCTATGATTGCTAACAGCAGTATTGCAAAAGTATCATAAGAATGGTTTGTCACAGTGTATGTCAATGTTTTAATGTAGGAATGACGTTGAACATTATCTCTACCAAAATCTGAGACTGCCTCAGAAATACCACTGCAAAGCTTTGAAGGAAGAAACCTGTTGAGAGTGTTGTATTTAAATTGTATAATGGGTAAATTTTATTCTCTCAAGACACTGTTCACTGCTACTGCCTTCATTTTAGGTAGCTACCTAAATACATATTTTATCCTAAATTATGCTTTTCATTTACCTAGATGTTTGGTGATGCTGAAATAAAATACACTTGTATGTAATTACTTACATTAGTTATATGGGGCCTTAGTTTTTTAACTCTTCAAGCTTCCTCAGATGCTCATATCTACTCGCAAGAAGACAAGCTGTTTTCAACCATTATGTCTCTACTCTCTGTGTTAGACAGGCTGAGCGCACCTACTTGTGTTGAGAGCACCTCCTGCATAACCAGGGGAGCAGGTCTGGGGAAACCCAGCAGATTGTGTCCCTCCACATCTGCTTAGTCACCTGAGGCAGAGGATGCTACATCATTTGGCATCCAATATCAGCATTGCCAATAACAATGAATTGGTGTAAAACTTCTTCCACTTGAAATGTGTTAGATTTGGAGATGACATGATTGGTAAATATTCAAGTACAAAACTGTATGAAACACCAAAGACAGTTCTGCATGCTAGAACAAATTCTTCCATGGCAGTCAGTGAGTTCAAGGGAAGTATATGAATGAGAAGTTGTAGTTGAAGAAAGATCTGATAAGAAAAAATAAATGTAGATGTTATAAATTATATGATATAACATAAATTAAGATGATATATCATAAAGTAGGATTAAGCATGGAGATCTCCTGCATTCATAGCTATAAATAATGTATGATTACGTTATTGCAAAATTATCATATTGCTACATTTTAGCTGTTTTATATGGGTCATCCTCTAGCGCTTTGGGCTGATGCGGCCTTTTGCCCTTTTGGGCAATTCTCCAGCTTCGGGCATGGACAACATGTTAGTGCTGTCTCTTGGGAGAAGAACAGGGAAGGCAGCAGTCAGCAGTCTGGGAGGACAAAAGCATGTGCCTCCTATTTCTTACCAGAACAGCATGTCTCCAGAGCAGGCAGAAAGGACACTGGCGAAGGAAATGAGCAGGCAAAGGGAGAAGCGATAGTAAATTCAAGCCATGGGACCGAACAGCCTCCAGATACTCTGAACTCATCCCAATTTGGAATTGCCACTGAATCTTTTCCATTGTTGTGCTGAGCCTCCAGAGCCAGATGAGTCTGTCCTGGGGAGCGTCTGAAACCACAGTTGTAGCTTAAAATGGCATTCTGAGGCTAAGCAGGGACTGAAAAAAGACTAGTAACCCCTCAGTCATGGTACTAAGCTTTCCCTGCAGAAACATGAGACCCCAGCTGGCCCAGGTGCTATTTGGGGTTGGCAGATCTCTCACACAACTTGTGCTTTCTTCACAACAGGTTGTTCTCTGTGGGGACAAGGCGAGGGGGCTTTTATGTGTTGATGCATGGCTTGGCTTGCAGTGCTGCTCAGGTGAAACCTGTCTCCCCACTCTCTCTCCCCCAGGCTCCGCAGTGTGGAAAGATTACTGGAAGTGATTTATTGATATGTTCCCCCCCTGCTTCCTTAAGGGAAGGTAAACCTCCAGAGTGGAATGCAGTGGATATGCAAGGAATTGGTTACATAATAATTCCCTAAGCCACATAACCTGCAACCTTAGATGTTAGCAACACCAAGGGCTCTTGGTATGCTGGCCCTAAAAGAAGCAGCATGGAGGGTGGAGCGGAGTAGAGACACTGCGGCCAGGCTCTGTGATATCATCACAGGGATAGGGAACAAGATAGGAACAAGAATGGTAGATCCCTGCATTGAATCCACTGAAGCACGGAGGTGAAATAATGGGGGTTCTGTCGACCTATTGCCCTACTTCTGATTTATATCCTAAGAAGTGCCCTGTTCTGGGGTACTGACATACAACTTCATGTCCTTTGGGTGAACTTTGTTCATTATAATATCATTATAATACCAAAACACACCTCCATCTCAAAAGTTACCCGCCTTCAAGGTGCGACCACTCCCCACTGAGCATGCGCTCTGAATTTTATTTAGCATGTACCTTTAAAAGTGAGAAGATTTGATACCAATCATTGTAAAGGTATGTATGGCTAGAGTTACTCAAGCTTCACCTAATAGGAAAATAGTATAAAAGGACTTAAAAGAGGGGACTATTGGGGAAGATATCATTGTGGACAAGTTGGGAGGACATCGCTGACTTCTGGGATCAGCTGATGGGCTGAACCTCTCTTCTCTCCCATAGGGATACCTACTGGGTGAGATTCAAACACTCAGCTATACTAAGTGCTTTCCTGGGAAACAGAATTCTTTAGAGCTCTTTTCTTCCATAATCTAATGTGCTTGTAGTCGACTGTATTATTATTTGCACATGCTTTGCAGACATTGTATTTATCACCAGCAATCCAAAAGAATCTATATTCCAGTTGCTTTAATAAACTGTGCTTCTCATTAATCTAGCTGTGATAGTTTGTTAAAAGCAACCAAACTCCCTAAGTCTGGCAGTTTTAGTTCATTGAACGCAGCTAAACTGAAAGTGCAGTATGCTGTTAGTGCATCCGTCATCGTGATAATTCAATATATTGAATGCGACCGGACTTACAGCATTGAATTGGACATCACTCAGAATTTAAACCTCGCTGCTCCCAGCCCCTCTGACATCTGAGGACAAGCTGGAATGCAAGGGGCTTTATTTTCTGCCGAATTTCTTTAGTCTTTAACACAACATGCAGGTGGCAGATGGAGGGTGAACATACCCTGCTGAGCTGACGGACTGTCTCCTCTCTGCACAAACCAGGCAGATGGAGCGGGCTGCAGGTGAAACCTTGGCTGGGGTGGGGAAGTGCAGCTGCACTGGGCAACGTTTGCATCCCAGGTTGCTCCAGGGGTGCAACCCGTTCCCCAGGCTGGACTTGCTGGTCTCTGGGGCTTAGCAGAGAAATTGGAAGGAGTCAGTGGCATTTCTGTGTTGAGGTAAGTTCAGAGTATCTAGAGACTGTTCAGCCTATAGTGTGAAACACTGCAGTTTGCTCTAATTCCCTTGCCTTTATGGCTGGAGTTAATAATTTCCTAATGTCCCCCATATGGTACCAGGGTCTAATATAATCCAGAAAATAATTAAATGCATCAGAAGTCCTTCAGTTCCCTCTTGTGTTAGCTTATCCTTCCATAAGCTGGCTGTTTAAAAGCTCCCTTTTTGTGTCTTTCCTTAGTAAATATTAGAGAAAAACTTGCATTGTCGCATCTCAGGTCTTTCCAGCTGGAAGCACCACAGTTCTGCAAGGAGACAGCACTGACAGCAAGGACTAACATTGGAGGTAGACCAGAGAGTGAACTCAAATTGATAAAATGAGCTAAAGGTAATTGCCAATTTACATTGCAAAGTGATTATTCCTTAGGAAGTTATTTTACCCACAAATGCTGTAAGTAACTTCTGTCTAATATAAGT
The DNA here is from genome assembly GCA_013401275.1 of Pandion haliaetus. Taxonomy (NCBI): domain Eukaryota; kingdom Metazoa; phylum Chordata; class Aves; order Accipitriformes; family Pandionidae; genus Pandion; species Pandion haliaetus. The sequence goes on along the minus strand of VYZV01031109.1, from coordinate 59,465 downwards.
GAAAAAACCTTAAAAGACTAAACTTTTTTTGGCTCTGTCATGTTACAAATTTGTACATGGTCACTGCAGTGCTGTGGTCAGTTTCTCCCATTCCTTCATTTACTTTAAAATATTTTTACATATGATACAGAGAAATCAAATATAAACGGCTGGGGAACTGTTTAGTATTATTTGTTGCTTGCAGTCTGGCCCACGGGTCCCACCTGGAGCTTCAGGCTTCTGTGATGCTAATTGTCATATATGCATGCAAACAGTGATAAATTGGTTTCTGCCCTGAGGAGCGTAGAGCTTGCTATAAAAAAAAAAAAGAGAGAGGCTGTCTCCTCATTGTACATTTACATATTACTGATCTGTCAAGTCTCTCATGTTGGGGAGAGGTTCCCACAGCTGGCTCTTGTCCCACACTCCCCCCGTGGCTATGCGCCGTGTCCCCTGTTTGCAGAGCTGCACCCCAGCATCTCCACTGTGATCTGCCTGCCACTGGTCGGTGGTGTAAGGCACATGAGGTGCAGGAATGAAAGAAACGCCGCAGAGCTGTGCGAAGATCAGCAGTGTGCTGTCTGGTGGAGACCTGCCCTCAAAGGAAGATGGCGTTCGAGGTGCTGCTTCGCAGGGCCAGCCCCACCATCGTGCTGCGGCCCACAAAGCCCACGAAGGTTGTTGGACCTTGAGGACAGACACTGTATATGAAAGCATGTTTCTATGTGTTAAAAAGTTACTGGGGCTAAATACATACTTTAGGGACTGGATGTTAAAATCCAGTACATCACAAGTGGATTATTACTGCTTATTGTTATGTGCTTCATTAATGGTTACAAACTCCTTTGAAATCCCCAGATGACTCCTGAGGAATAAACAAGCAGGCATCGTTCTGTATCGCAAAACTCTTTTGTTTCTACGACAAGAGGTGTTTGCTACTGACCTGCAGCTGAACCTGAGGCAAAGCTACTCAGGCAGTCTGCAGACTGTCAGGGTGGATCTGCAGCCTGGCAGACCATTTTTATGGTTTAGTTTGACATATTTCCATTTTTTTCTGCAAATTTCTATTTCAATTGGCTCAGTCTTGTGTCTGGGCTTGCAAGAGCAGGGAGGGGGGGGTCACTTATACTTGCCTCAACTTATTTGAAGGAAAATCTCTCCAACCTTAAAGGAGAAAGAGTGTGAGGAGCTAACCCCCTTGAGGACATTGGATTAAAGGATTTTAAAAGCAGGTCTAGGGGAAACTGGAAAAAAAAGGGGGAACAGCATCCAGCAAATAGGTGTGATAAACTGATTTCTGGAGGTGAAAATTTTCTCTTCTCTGTTTCTGGCTGTCACAGAGCAGCAATGGCAGGCTGCTCTGCAGGGAAGGGGAGCTGGGAGCCCAGGGCAATGCAGGGCTGGCAGGGCAGCAGCCTCACCAACCACAGCACTGGAGCAAGCTGGGTAGATGAGGTTGGATGGGAGTCCAGAGAGCACCCAGCAAGTCCTCAGCAGCCGGGCAGGTCTCAGTCAAGACAGGGAGCCTAGTCCATAGGTCCAGATCAGGGAAGTATGAGGCTGGATGCAGACATACCTGTGATGGAGGTGTGGTGTAACTCTGTTAAGGACAAAACACAAGACCTTCAGCTTAAAAGAAGCCCACACAACTGGGGAGAGCATCTGCAGACACTTCCTCTAGCTCTTTCATTCAAAGCCACTGGCTGCCCTCTCTCATCTCACCTTGAGCCCAGGCAACCAAACCCCTGGGATGGCTGTCAGATTAACAGCCTAAATCCAAATGACTATCCTGTTGCCAAGGGTAAGCAGAAATGCCTGAGGAAGTCCTGTCTCACTGCTGCCAAAGCTTGGTGATAAATCCAGGCGCTATGGATGAGGTGCAAGCTGAAAGGGAGGCAGATGATGGTAATCACCTCACAAGTTCCTACAGTTTCTTATTGCTTCAATCACACAATTCAAATGCATGTCTCAGTTGGGTAAACCATGCATAGTTTAAGTCTATTGACCAAATTTTTAATTGGTGCAAAACACTGCTGCTCTCTGCATTCACTGGAACCACAAGAGGTTATGGTATATCTTGTTTATATACTGGTTGAAAGCTGTACTGCAGCTACAAACAGACTTCACAGTATAAAGGCTGATCTTTAAAAAATGAAGATATATCACCCCTGTGAAAAAAACCAGCACTTCCAGAAAATATATTCAAGCAGAGCTTGCTTCATCTGTACATATCCAAAAAATAAATTACTAAATAAAATGAGATGTCAGGAAAGTCAACAAAAGGTTTTACCCCAAGTGATTTGATGGCATTTCGTACTGACTGTATCATGCCCTCTGGGGCTCGGATTCTAAAATGTAATACAGATACTCTCTGAAGTAAGACAGTTTTAGTGATCTGGATGGAGAAAAAAATGCGGAGCTCTATAGATTACAGCACAGTGTCTCCCCCAATCAGCCCAGCACTGCTGATCCTGACATTTACTGTATTGCTTTTATCTGAAAGAAACAGCATCTTGCAGCAACTGCAGATAGGTCTAGTGAAATGCAGAAGATAAGTCTTCTAAGGTGCAGAATTAATGCTTTCATGTGCACTTTTTAAACCATTATTTTGAACAGACCTCTGCTTCCAGACTGAGAGTCCAGGTGTCTCTTTTGATTATGACAATCCTCTATCCTATCTAGGCAGCTTTCACACATTATTTATGGAGTGCATACATTACTCAGGACCTCATCAATAGTAAAGAATCCAGTTACATGAGCTGAAAATGTGAGATTTTTTCCATTTTATGTGCAATGAGACTGAGACACTCCTGCACTGTAAAAGGCATGAGTGAAACGTGACCATTGCTAAAAGCAATTAAAACACAAATTGAGGGAGAGGTGTGGTTGCTCTGCCTCAGGACCTCATTGCAATGCAGCGGGGAGGTACAGAGCTGGCAGACACAGACCACCAGGCTGGGGTGTGAAAGTCTGGGGTAAGAAACGTGGCTTTTCCCTCAGCCTGTCTGGTTTCACCATTGCTCTCAGGACAACTGAAGGACATGAAAAAAGTCATCAAGAGACAAGCCTGAAGACAAGAGTTCTGGGTTGTACATATGTCTTTCCCACTCACGCACACGCATTCCTTGCAGAAGGCAGTGAAACAAATTTTGTTGAGTTATAAACGGAAACTGGAAATACCTTTACTCAAGTCAGAGAAGGGAGCAGCCGTACCCAGAGCCCCTGGAGAAGGTTGTGTGCAGAAGGAAAATGTCCCACTGGGGATGGATGCTCAAGCAGGCATGTGTCTGAAGTGATGCTGTTTTCTGCATGAGTAACTAATCCCCGAGGGTCTTTCAAAATCAACACTGGCTCAACTTCTCTCTCCAAATGCACAATCATCCCTGCCACAGGAAAACTGCTGAAGAAAACACCAAGAAAAGGTACACATTGATTCCCTTCTAAAAAAAGTATTTAACCTCTGCTGGAACCCCTCAGACACTCCTGGTTGTTCTTCCCCTACCAGGGTCTCTTTACTTAAGATAACCTCTGTGGTTTAACTGAGAAGACATCTCAACAAACCAGTGTTGTATAAAAGCTCCTTTACCATTTACTACGATGGAAACTTTGGCATAAATAGGTAGCTGAAGGGCTTCTTGCATCACCAGCATCACACATTTATGCAGCAGCTGCAATGCACCTGCAGGTGTTTTAGGATGTCTTCCTTGTAGGTGCTTCATGTGCTGCACATTAGTGGGGGCTGAGCCACTGGTGCTCCTGTGAGCAGCCAGGGCACCAGCAGCAGTGGATGCTCTCTTCCACCCCTTCCCAACCAGGTGGCTGGGACCTCAGCTAAGGTATGCAAGGGTGTGCAAGCAACGATGGGCTCTGAGCTAGCAAAAGCTTTCACAGAGGAGGAGTGTGGAGCACTGGCACTTTTTGGTATGTCCCTTGCATAAGATTTTTCCTCTTTCTGCAACTTTTTTCTAGTCGGTACATAGGACCTAGACCTGGAAGTTTCCTGGACTTCAGCTCCACCTATTTTCATGCCAAATAACCACATCCTCTCTAATTTTATGTCCTTAATGGGGTGAGCAGCTTCAGCTATACCATACCCGAGACACCAAATCCCACCTTTCTGAGGAGCTTCTGTGAATTGTACAGGTTTACTTTGCTGTTATACAGGGAAATACAACTCTCAGTTTGTGTCAGCAATGTGTAGGACTTTAACAATTCTTTTTTCCTTCTGCTAATTTCTGTCCACTTTTCCTTTTTCACTTCCTTTGTGAGCAAGCATGGCTCCCCTTGTGTGCTTTGCAGCCATACAAATGGAATAATTAATCAGTGAAGAGGTGCTGAAACCATTAAACATCGTTATTATCTTTAATGGAACTATGAAGATAAAACTATATGAGCCTTATTATCTGGTATTGTATGCACAGAATATACAAGCATAATTGCAGTGGACTATGGTTATTTCATGGAAAGGTTTCAGTGGAAATATTAATGGATTGAATAGTATAATTGAAAAGAAGGATGGAAATGTCATAACATTAAAAATGAATATTTCATTTTTTTAAGAGAAACTCATCTCTCTGAGCATGATTCTGGAAACATTTTAATTAAGCCTAGCAACTTTTAACACCTGCCCTTTATTTCACCCCTTTCAGATAACACAGGGAGAATTGTAATTACTGACAACTTTTAAGTCTAAAAGATCAAAAATGTGACATTTCTTATGGCAAAGAACATGAAAGAAGATAATTTGGTGGAATATCTCTATATATTCTTCTGACATGCAATTCTAGGAATTCTGCTGTTTTCTTTTAGGTAAATCTCCTTCTGGGAATGAATGGAGTGACTCTTGGGGAATGTATTACATGCCAGAAATTTGTGACTCTACATTGGCCCTGTATCGTGCTCATTTCAATCACCCAGTGAGGGACGTTATAATATTCCACTGAATGATTAGATGGAAAAACATTTTTCAATTTTCCTTTTTCCCTAACTCCTGCCTCTTCTGTGATTTTAAAGGTAGGGATTTATGATTATATTTAAAAATTAAATTTGCAAGCTTAGAAAAATAATTCTTAAAACCAATTCTGCTTCTTGCTTCCCCCTTCCCCAAATGCCACTGTTTTTCCACAAGACTGGGTCACACTGCTTGGCTGGATAAGTTTCCATCTCGTCATGCCATGACCCTTTTTGCCACATGTAGTCATCAAAGATCGCCTGCACAGTTAATTTAGGTCTCTTCATTCTCCCTATTGGAATATACATGATCTTTCTTCTAGGTGTGTGAACTCATCCCAGCCCTGGCTATGCCCCAGGTGAACCTCCAGACAAGTTGCAGAGAATTATAATGCCTATATTCAAATGCGTGGTGGGTTACCATTGACAAGACTGTGGTGATTTATGTAGGAACTCTTAAATACTTTACTTTCTAATAGAGCCTCATTTCCAGTTACAGTGAGTACACTTCTGTCTGGTATTTACAGGTCTCCGAAATGTTAAAATAGTTGTGTCACATCTATAAATTTTGGATTACATCTGCCAAGGAATGTGCAAGTCCACCTACAGTTTAAATGCAATGTCTCTAATTTTTCAATTGAAATATTTTCTTCCTGGGATGCAATTAGTGCTGAAATGACATTGTGGCATTTTTTGAATGCATACTTTACAAACTGGTATTGTAAACGTGCCACCACTGGCACCAATGCAATGAAAGCCGTGTTTGCAATTAAGTGATGACTCAGAGCACACCGATGATTCTCAATTTGCTAAGTAATGACTTGCTGAGTTACAAAACTTTATCTGAAATTCACCTTCTAGATCTGAGGCTTGTGCTTCCTGGATTAAACTAAAATTTTAAATGGTGCTTTTCAATTATAAACCAATAAATATCTGTTATGAAAACAGCAGTGCACTTTATTGAAAGTGCCACGTGTTATCCACAGCATGTGGATATGTTTGGCTTTACAGAGGGTGTCTGGTGCAGATTCCCTCCCTCATCCTCATGCATGGTCTGTGAATAGCAATGAGAATCATCCGTCACGGTGATAGAAGAGGAACTCCTGTAATACAGGTAATAAATGCTGTATTGAATTCAAAATGGCATTCACCAATGAAGGATTAAGAAGCAAGGTCAGAGAAAGAAGTAACACCAAGACTGAGAAGGGCATAGACAAAGATGTATCTTTTATGTTCTGCTAGGCAGAATTTGGGGATAATAACCTGATTTTGTGTGCTAGTGAATACCTACTGTTATTTTCTCTCTGAGACTTGATTATAAGCATGAATGAGGAGATTTATTTTAAGGGCTTTTGATTGATCATGCTGGGGGTGGGAGGAGGTGCAACCTGTTTTAGAGAGTGAGATGCAAAATTGATACAGTTATTAATAAGCATTTGTGGTTGCATAAGCTCAGAGCGGTAGCTGCTGGCATGAAGACCACTCTGTGCATGGTGCCGTACAAATGGAGAAGGACTTACAGCCCCTGCTTTGAAGAACTGACCTCAGAAATGAGGCGTCCACTTCCATTTCTCTACCTAGAGTTTAAGTTGCCCAACTGGGCAACTAGGTGTCTTCTGTATGAACACTAGGTGTCTAACCCTGCTGTGCCCAGTTTACATGACCCTGCATTTAAATATTCATACAGCTGTAAGGTCTCTTAATATTTTGCACAGTGGCAGAACATGCCTATACCATGCGCAGAAGCCCTGCCATAGGAAAGGTTGTGCTTTTGTTGTTGCTTGCCCCGAATTAGTTTCAGCCAGCCAGTTGTGGTGTCTCGTCTTTGGCCATTGAGGTTGATTTATGCAAGACAAGAGAGCCTGATGCACAGGTCCTCCCAGCGCGTGGAGGCCCAGCACTCCCCAACAGACCCCCCACACCACCTTTTGCAGAGGACAGTGCGCTCTGGTCCCTTCGGAGGGGATGTGCAGAACACAGGACTTGTGCTCCCACCCTTGGCACTGCAGCTCCTGCAGCCTGGCTGTCTCTGAGGCACATCAACAACTGAGAATGATTTTTTTTTTTTTTTTTTTTTTTTTTAATGTTGGGGTCCTGTGTATTTGCTGGGAAAAAGAAGCTCTAAAATGAGCCATTTAACCTTTTCGCGCTCTCCTTTGTAGCCTTACATCAGTGAAAATAAATCCTAGGGACACAAGTACATTATGGTATACAAACTCACCCTCTTAGCTCCAGTAAGTCTATTCTTCCACTGCAGTGCAGCACTGTGAAGTCAGAATATATTTCTTATCCTCAAAGCAATTTTTTTTTGTGCTGAAGCACCTTCTACTTCCCAGCACTCTCTCTTCTTTCCTTGCTTTTTTCTTTAATTGACTGTCTTTTGACAGTTAGAAACAAATTGATGCCATTTAAGTAAAATAAAAATAAACAAAAACATCCCGTTGCCCCATCCGCCCCCCGATTGGTAGCTGGTCGAGATGAGATTCTTGCCACCTACAAAGAGCACTTTCTGTTTTTCCTGAGACTTTGTGATAAAACACACTCTGAAGTTGTGCTTTAAACTTTTTTTTTTTAGCTTAACATGTCTTGAGAAGATTAAACAGAAGAGTATCTGAAGGTGAAAAATCCAATGTCAGCCACAGATAGAAGAACATGATTTGTCTCCAGTTAATCCTCTTAATCCCTGACAGGTTTATTTCTGCAGGTAAGTTTTTCTCATTTCCATTTAGTATGCTGAAACAGAAGTTGATAATATCTTAGCATGAAAAACCTAAAGCCAGTATCTTTCTTTACCTCAGCCACAGTGCACTTTAAAGTTAAAAATATGAAAAAGTGTAGGACAGTGAATGAGAAGTGGCAAAATGGTATCCATGGAAGTCAGCTGAGGGGTTCCTGCTGATGCTTTTGGGCAGGACTGAGGTGCTCTGTGGCTCACCCCCATGCTCAGCTGAGAGCATGGCTGTGCCAGGCTGCGGGGGGTGGGGGGGAGGCAGAGTGGTGTGAGTATGGCTGTGGTGCTGGAGATGGAAAGGGCTGCAGCTACCACTTCCCCAAAGGTTGGCAGCTGATGCCCGTTCTGAATTCAGAGAGGAGGAGGAGGGCTTGAAGATGAATTTTTCTTCACTTCCTTCTGTAGATAATGATGGTGTTTCATTTTCTCATCTTGGCTTCTCTTTTTGAAATCACTTTTGTCTTTTTCTGATTTCTCCTTTACTACTATTTCCCTATCTGGTAGTATTTTCCGAACTATTCTTACTTTATCCTTTTAAATTTTGCTTCCTGCCATCCATCACAAGATTTCCTCTAACTCCCTCTGTCCCTTCTACATCAGTCTTTCCATATTCCCTCCTCTAGTTTCTTTGTTACTCTCTTTCCCAGGTTCTCTTCCCTTTGTATCTTGCTCAATGCCTCCTTACCGAAGGCTGGGATTGGTGCTCCTTTCATGTATGATCGCTATGACAGCTCTGGACAGCCTCCATCTCCATGGGCTCCCTTTGCTGTCTTCCCAGTTCTTCCAGTTAATGGCAGCTTGGACAGATGAGGGACTGTATAGTCTATCACACAGTTTAGCTCTTTAAACTAAGCTTAGCCTCTAAAAGCCAACAAAAGAAAAAATAAGTTGAGCTGCACAATAGAAGCTTCAGAACTTCCCTGAATTAAATGTTCATGTCTCTGACAATGCCCTAAAGTAGTTTTGTAGGAAAAAGTATAGGAATAGGAGAAGCACGTGTTATATTTCCTCTGAGAATTTCTATTCTCCATCCTGCATTGTCAGAAACTTTTTAAGCCTGCATTGCCTTTATATATTTCTCCTCAACGCATATGATATGCCGGTGACTGTAAGGCTGAGGAGAAAATGTTATCTCCTAAATGAATCCCTGCACATCTTAGCTCATGCATTATGTCTTCCTGTATCTTTCTACAGCAGCTCACAGAGAATGGCAAGGGCAACAATCAACGCACTCAGCCATTTCCCAAGTGAAGAGAGAGAACACTATTCGAATCACTTGCATGATGCTTCTATTTCCATAAAGTTAATGTAAGCCTTTCAGTGCTAAATATGGAAGGTAAATTGTTGCTACCTCTAATCTGTGATATTGCTTGGGTTGTCATTGCAAGAATTGGATAACCTTTTCTTTTAACAACACAGTTGTGCATGACTAGCCAGTCCAGACCTTTTAAATCACAGCATGACAGTGTGCCAGAATGCAGAAATTAGGCACTCAGCCCCTAATGCCTCTCATTTCCTCTCTGGCATCAATTTAGATTCAATCTTTGCTGGCATCTTACCAGTGGTAGCAGAAAAGTGTTAGAATCTAGGTTTTAAGTGGTTCCTTCTAAACTCCGTGTGGTTTTTTTTTACTAAACTTTTTATTTGCTAAGAAGAAACAGATTTGTTCACCCCAGGACTATGCATGAATTTAATTAATTGTTTTGGTTGGAAAAATGTTTTTTAGCAATTACATTGTCAATATTGGAGCCTTGTGCTTCTGATCTTGTTTCTACCCATGTATTTTCCCCTGTACTCTAGACACAGAATGACTAGTCATCTGAAATGTACCAGATATGGGTTATTTTTTTTTTTTTCTTTTCCTCAGCAGATGCCTTCCTAGAGAGTGGCAAGCATTGTCTTTCTCTCAACTACTGCTTCTGATACAGTCAGTGAATCAGAGATATTGGTTTATAGGTGACTGAGTGCATCCCTGGATCCCAACTTCTCCCTGGGTGAAGCATTTAGGTCATCTGCATGGGTCCACTCTCCAAAGCCCGGATACATTAGTTAGACCGGTTTGCTTGTTAGACTCTTTGTCCTCTGTGATTGTTGGTGTAGCCTTCACAAACAGACCACCATTCAACCTAATGGCCATGAAGACTTTGTCCTTGATAATCCTAATGGGTCTTTTTTCCACAGTCTTACTCCTCTGATGGTGGGAAAGTCTCCTAACTGCCAAACTACATACATGACCCACGTATGCCCAACCTTTGCACGTGTGCATGCACGTGTTTTTTTGTTAGCTCTTCTCTGTTCATCCTCCAGCTATGCTTGGGCAGTAAATACCTTGTTCCAGCCTTCATCACGCTCAGCTAAATAAGCTAAACTGCTAAGTTTCATTTATATAAAAAGCTCCTCTTTAGCCTAGTCATCTCAATTATCCTTTGTTCATCTCTCTGAATATACACGACTGGAATACTACATGGTCTTCAGGGTAAGGTACAGTTTCATTGCAGGAATCATTTTAGGTTGTTTGACCCTAAACAAAACCTCTTAGCTTTTATTTCACTTTGAAAAACCTGTTGCTGCTGTTTTTTGTTTGTTTGTTGTTTTTTTTTTTTTAAGTGGGTAGACCTCTCCAGAAACTGCTTTTAAGTGTTTTGTTTTGGAGCCTGAATTGATAAAGCAATTATTATCCTGCTAGGTGCCTGCAGATGTTGTTTGTTTGGTCAGTGCATTTACGAGTATTTTTAAAACCTTAAAATACTTCTACTTTCTGCTGATCTAGCCTTCCCAGTGTGCTAAAATGCCAATTAGGCCAGAGTCCATGACCCATCGATCTAAATGGGAGAGACACCTCAATACCCATGATGATCTAGGCCCTTGTCATGACGCCAGTTTTAGGAACTCCTTGGTGTGTGTCTAAATGCAGTCAGCCCCACAAACCCCCCTTACGTTGGGCTAGCAGATGCCATTTAAAGTCTTACTCTGAAAACTATTCTGCTGCAGCTTTTAAAAGACAGAAATGGGGAGAAATAAAGAGCTCTGTCCTCTTGCACACTGGATTCAAAAGCTCTTTGGCTTTCATGCATTAGCAGCTGTTGCAGCTGTCAAAACCGCAGTTCCAAGAGCTATCCCCACCACTGTTGATGTAATTGGGGATAATACAGCTGAGCAGGAAACACCATGAGGAAGAGAGATCTTCAGACATGTTCTTTTAAAACTCCAGAATTCATTAAGCTTTTCGTCACAGTGTTTCTGACATTGCAGATGCTTGCAGATTTATACACAGGAACGCTTCCTCTTTCATGCCCTTCTCTCTCTGCGAGTGCTACTCATGTGAATGCAAACAATCATTTTCATGGACATTGAAAACCAAGCAATTATGGAATAAAAGCCCCTCTGCTTCTGCTGGCAATGGATGAAGTGACAGGAGCCTTAATTATGCTCAAATTCACAGTAATATAATATTCAGGAAGTGAGAAAATCATCAGGGCATGAAAAAATGAGCTTTTTTGCTTTTTTA
>VYZV01031109.1:14013-37836 GCA_013401275.1 Pandion haliaetus | reverse complement strand
TCCCGGAGGCGGGTCCCACTGGGAGCCGGGGTAGCTCCTAGCAGCTTCTTACAGGAGCCCCCTCTGTAGCCCTCTCCCCCACTACCAAAGAAAACCACACCACACAAACCTATAACACAGCACTATTTAGTTGACAAGCCTAGCTACAGCGTCATAAAGCCCCCCAATCAATCCCATGCCCCAGGACAGGATCAGCTCTACCACCTATGAAATTTCCTGAAAAACTATTGTTTAACCTTTTATTTAAAAAAGGTTGTATTGGAAACTACACCCGCTCTAGGCAACCAAGTCCAGTGCTCTGTACACATATCAATAGAAATTTTTTCCTATGGTCCCACCTAAGTCTCCCACTCCCTCAGTTTATGCTCGTTATTACTCATCCTGTCCACTGAAAGTGCAGAACCAAATATAGACAATTTGTAGCACATATATGCCATGAAACTTGTCCATCACTTGCTTACATTTAAGTGCAGAAATATGACGAAGTAATTCAAATACCATCACGAACACATTCTGTCACATGCTAAAGGAGCAAGTCCTATGCCATTTAATAAAGTCTAGTAGAAAATACCATAATTTAAACAATTCATCCTTAGATAAATAAACTGTGAATGAAAACTCTCCACAGTTTTACCTAGAAAAAAAGATCCAGCACTAGAGTGCAGGAATGGCTTTCACTTCTGTGAAGCTCAAATGAAACTGGGAATGTTTCTTTTTGTGACTTTGCTCATTTATAAAGTGCCTATTGCTATAGCAGTTAAACGCTAATAACAAACATGGATAAACAAAAATTCTTGTTATCAAAAGTGTGTTGTAATAGTCAATGGCTGATGTTATTCCTATTTCCCAACTAAATATGCATGCCATGATCTGACACATGTAAAAGCATTGGCCATTGGAATTGCAAAGGCCATATATAGGGATATTTTTGTTTTACCCCTGGCATTTGCCTGAATTGATATATATAATCATGTGGAAGTTTCCATTGCCATTTAGCACTTTAATAGAATAAATATCTGTAAGAATGTTTTGGAAATTTTTTATCTGGATGTATAAAGCACTCAGCTCTTGGGATGAAGGACTACATACATTATTGGTACAGAATGACTAGAAATACGGCCCCAATCAACAGCCCTCACGACACCAGTTCTCTGAAATGTACCCAAATGGTGCAGTGGGCAGAAGCTGTTGCAGGAAGGGTGTCCTTCACCGTCCACCCTTGTGTGCTTCGAGCCACCCCCTGAACTCCTTCCCAGGGCCATCTCTTTCTGCCAGACCCAGACCTGCCCCACTGCAGTGGTGGAAGCACAACCCTGCATAGAAATGACTTCCCAGATGAGTTGTTCATCAGTGCAGACAGCTCTGGAAAGAAAAGCAAACCGCTTTTTTTTGACAACAAGAAATGGTAACGAACATGTCATTGAGGCATTCAGGGTGCTGTACACCTGACTGACCTCTTCATTTGACCAATTTTTTCATCAAAATGGCATGTAGGACACATTTGTCCAAAGCAAAGGCCTTGCAGATCTCCTACAGCAGCTTTTTCAGGAAGCCAGTATCAGCTTCTGACAGAATCAACATGGAAAAATGTCCCATCTGTTCAGATACTGGATGCATAGCTGGAATTGAGCACAGGGCTGAAAGGCAAGGAGAGGAGTGCAGCAAGGCAGCAGAGCCCAGGAGGGGCCAGGGGATGTGACTGAATGTCTGACAGCATTTTCTCTGCAATATAGGTGGTAAAAAGATTTCTGTCTTTTTCTGGCTGTGATGGAAACATAACAGTCGGAGCAGCCTGGTTCGGCCAGGTTGCTTACACAGCTGTGGGGTACCAGCTCATGACAGTCAGCCACTTCTCTCCTTCACAGGGTCTTTCCACCAACACATGTCAGCTTATGCAAGGCTTCCCTTAGCCTGATGGTGCGACACAGGCTTCACAGTGCCAGCACCCGAGGACACAGGAGGCAGGCTGAAGCAAAGCCTGAACTCCAAGCCTATACTCTCAGCTGTGCCTCACAGCCCAAGAGAAGAGCATCCTGTGAAGCAACCTGCTGCTGGGGTTAAAAGCCCATCTGTGGGTGGCAAAGAGATCACAGCTGGGCATGGAGTAGGTCTGTAGTGACAACAGCTAGATTTGCTCATCAGTGGGATTACAAGGCAGCTAATGGGTCTCCTGCTAAGTCTGGTGGCACAGCTGTGCCCAAGAGGGATTCAGCTGCTCAGCAGCATAGCTGCAACCTTCCTGAGGGATTCTGCCAAGGAAACGCTCCTGGTCAGGTGAGAAGTCTGCTGGCCCTGGCACGTCTCCTCTGGCTGCTACTTTCCATGTCACTAATTTGCTTAAGTGACCTCAAACATGATAGTAGGTGTGTATTGATTTTTACACTATTGTGCATTATTTTGCATTATGCTGTTCCAGGCAGGCTGTTCCACAGGGACATGAATCCTCACCTTCTCCTGGAGGTGCATTTAAGAGCCAGTAGAGCGTGTAACTGGGTGTGTTAGATCCTGGATTAGCGTAAATATCCTTACAGACTATGGTTGACTCTGGCTGACAGCTAAGCCCCCACCCAGCTGCTCGCTTACTCCTCCCTGGCAGGATGGAGGACAGAATTGGAAGAGAAAAAGCTGAAAACTTGTGTGTTGAGATACCAGCTGAGAGTTAATAGTTTAATAACTGAAACAAAGCTGCATGCAGAAACAAACCAAAGTAAGTGTAAAGCACTTATATGTGTAAGCACTGCTCAGCAATAACTAAAACATCCTTATGTTATCAACACTGTTTTAGCCACAAATCCAAACCACAGCACCATATGGGCTGCTGTGAAGAAAATTCACTGCATCCCAGCCAGACCCAGTACATATCCTCATATATGTTTCTAACATAATTCCCTTTGCTTAGTCTTATTGCCTCTTAGGGCTGGTGGTTTTTTGGATTTTTTTAAACACAGTGATGGTGCTATAATGTTTATAGCTATGGGCTCTTAATTCAGCATTAGCATGGAATAGCTAAAGCTTTTTTCATCAAAAATGCAGAGCCTTTTTCTTACAGAGAGCTAACCAGCAAGGGGCTGTCATTCTTTGCAATATCTCAGCTGAAGACTTAGACACTTATGGCATTTTCCTTTAGTAGCTGGAATTACATCCTATAGAAACACGTGGGTAGGAAGGGTTTTGGTTAGGAAGGGCAATGTCTGCAATAGTATCACATATCGGCTGGGAGAATTGGAGTAAGGTACACATTATAACAATTAGATACTCATTTGACACTTAATTTGACCAGATGCACATTGTTTATTTCAAGTAGAAGTGCAAATTCATTAGGTTTGATTCTGATTACTTTGACAGTCTTTTGACAGAGGAATGTTTGCTGATTCATGAAACAGCAATGATGTTATTCAGTCTGAACGGTTGCTAGATACACATCAGTAACATATTCCAAGAATAAGCAGTTTAAAATAACTAAATGCAGAACCCAGTCTTAGAAGCAGACAGTGATGGGTAAGGCTGATAGGTTTTTAATCCTTGTATATACAAAAAGGGAGAACTTTTTTGCCATCGCTGTAGTGACTCCAAATTCCTTTAATAAGACTTTGGTATATGCAGTTGCCTTTCAAGAAGTGAAATGCCTGCTGATAGGGAGCACTGGTTAGTGCAGTGCTGGAGGAGGACAGTGGTGACAACAGTGCCAAACTTCTCTGCTGTAAGAGAGGAACAACCAGTGGAAGGAACAAAAAATACTCAAAGACCACAGAACATAGGAGACAATTTTTTTGCTAGTTTTGTAGGTCATGGCAGACTGTCTGTTACAGGAAAATATCCAAGCATTTTGTCATCCTCAGGAAAATGTTATCAACGGCATTTACTGCCAAATCTGCTCCAAAATGCCTTTCATTGTGATAATTTTACTTCCTCGGTTGGAGGCTACATCTGTAAATAAAGCAGGATACCAGTGCAGACCTGATCTCCCACAGTGGCCACAGAGTCCCTGGTAGCGTTTGGGCTCACCGCAGGGATCAGCCCCACCGGGGGTTTGGATGGATGTGCTCATGAGAAGACATTGGTCAGCCAGTCCATGTCAGCTGGCCTGAGGGCCAAAGCATTTTGTTTCCAAGCCAAGCTGTAGCCAGAGGGGAGCACCAGGAACTGAGCTGCCCTTCTCCGCGATGGAGACTTGCGTTCATCTCCCTTCACCACTGGTGACCGCCTGACCTGGACTCCACACTGCCTCTGTGGATGTGTTTGCCTCCCATCTATGGCATGGTGAGGCTTTACTGTGCTGGGGGATACCAGACACCACACAGCCTGCAGGAGTTCCTGCATTGCAACCTCATGTGCTATCACCCCTAAGAAAATACTACTTTTAGTGCACTTTCTTATCTATAAACAGGACTAAGGTCCTTGCTAAGTGACAAGAAACCTCCCACTTCCCTCTGCTGTGTGAAGCTTAAAATACTGAGCTGGGGGTGGTACCCGAGCCGTGGCATAGGAAAGGTCCCAGTTCTGCTGTCCTTCACTGAGCAGAGGTGCCCCACACTGATGCTCTTGTGCAGCATCTGCTCCATCTCCAGGGCTAGGAACTGCGTCGTACTCGCTCCCCTTCCCACAGCAGCTCTTCTGCCACTGCTTCCCTGAGAGCAAACCTCAGGCTTCATCCCTCCCTGGCTGGCGTGCAGAGAGAGCACTCTCATGTCACCCAGCCTTGCTGCTCTCTGCCTCGTGTTTTCCAATATAAACCTAGTAAATCCATAGTGGTGAACCAAAGCAAATGCTGCTGAGCTGGTGCCACCTTGGAGTACCCACAGAGAGCACAAAGGCCCCCAGCACCGACTTTTACTCTCTATATCCAAGCAGGTAAACTCCAGGAATTGGCAAAAGAGTCTGGGAGTCACCGTGGTAGAGCAGAGCAAGGAGCCCAAGGAGCAGGCTGTAATCTGTGGAGCTTTGCAAAATCCAGGAGTTTTACAATGCCACAGGTTGCATCCCTTCAGAAGGAGCTCAAAAGGGGAATTTCAGCCTGTAATTCAGAGATGCTGTTTCTGTGTCAATATTTTTTAAATGTTTGAGAAAATGGGCAACATCTTCCTAGAGGAGTTCATTTCAAAGCCTAGCGGGAAAAAAAAGAACTGTTCAAACCAAGAGCAGATAAGATTAAGGTGGTAGTTTCTGGAGAGGAAAGAAGAACACCATGAATGAGCAATGCTAGAGGAAAGGATGCAACATAGCATTTGAAAATCCACAGTGCTGGAAAACCCTTCTTTTCAGTAATTAAAGGTACAGCTTCAATCTTTTCTTTTAACTAGATGCTTGGCCCTTGTTTTTTGCCTCGTTTGAACATCTGCAAAGAGGTCCGAAGGGTTTTGAATAGTGTATGTTTGCCTTCCTTTCTCTTTTCTTTCCATTTGTGCACATCCCCCTTTTACTTTCAGGTGCTCTGAAATGGGTATGCAAATTTCATACTTGAGGAGCTGAGGATGTTGAATTTGTAGCACAGGTTTCTTTTGCTTTTCGTTAATTACCAGCAACCAAGTAGGCAAACACAAAGATTTAATTTGATTAAGACCCTATTTTCCCTCTTACTTCCAGTGATTTTGCATGTGCCAGTCACCAAAATATTTCCAGAACAGAGAATACTAACAATTCTGATGTGAAAAGCAAGTAGGAGATATTTTGGACAAATCTTTGGGCTGCCTTTGTTCAATTAGAAAGATGAATGTAGACACCCCCCACCCAAGCCACATTCCCCTCCTTTTGCAATCCACAGCATTGTCCGTGCAGCTAAAGCATAAAGGATAAAATCTTTTAACAGTTGTAGGTAAGAAGGGTCAACTAAAGCAAGGTGAGATTTGATTATCGTATTTCCCCCTGACCGTTGAAATAGGAAACGTTCTGATACTTCTTTCATTTAGCCTATGGTAAAGTGGTAAAGCAAGTCCTTCGTCTGGGCTTATAAGGAGTTTATATATTTCAACAGAGGGGTAAATAACTAAACAAGAGACAACAAAGGTGAATCATGTCAGTGTGAGAAGGGAGTGCTGTACTACTTCCAAAGGTTTTGCTCTCCATCTCCACTGGCTGTGTGGCTGCCCTGGTATTAACATCCGCTAATTTCTGTTTTCATTTGATGCTTATATCATTCATTGTGATGTTTTCTGGAGATGCATTTTTTTGGGAAAGAGCTGTAATGTTCGTGAGAGATCCTGTGCTGACAGTGTAGGAAATCTTTATTACTTACTCCAAAAAGCAGGAGTACTGCAGGGTATTCCAAAGCCAGATCATTCCCTAGCTTTGGCCTCTGTCATTGTGGAGTGATCAGCACATGAAAGGTGTCAGCCTTGGGCTTCAGTCCTTGTGCTTGGGAATTGGACATTCAGTCCAGTTCAGTCCTCAGGCTGCTAACACTAAAAAAGGGGCCAGTAAGATGGCTGTCTAACTTCCATGGGACAACTATAGAACAGATCCTCTTGGAAAGCATTCCCAAGGACATGAAGGTCAAGAAGGTTTTGGAGAGCAGCCAGTATGGAGCTTCCAAAGATAAGCCATACCCAACCAGCCTGATCTCTTTCTGGATTGAGATGGATGCTTCAGCAGATGACGGATGGCAGCAAATGTTATTTAACTTGACTTTAGCAAGGCCTTCAATGCACACCCACAGTATCCTCATAGCCAAATTAGTGACATAGGGGCTGGATTAGTGGATGATGAGGTTGGTAGAAAATTGTCTGGATCACCCGGGGTTGTGATCAGCAGGATAAAATCTACCTGGAGTATTCCTCAGGGACCAATGCTGGGCTTGAGACCATCCAATGTCCTTATTAATGATCTGGAGGATGGGATGGAGCAAGTCTGTGCATGATCAAAATTGATTAGTGGTTGGTATACTGGAGTGTGGTGCTGACATGCAAAGAGACTTGGAGAAGCTGGAGAAATGATCTGGCAGAAACCTCCTGAAGTTCAGCAATGGCAAATGCAGAGTTAAACACCAGGGTTGAAGTACATTATCATTTTGTGATTCTGAGTGAAAGACATACTTAAAAATAAATTAAAAAAAACATCCCAAAACAAACAAACAAAAAGCCTTTGAAAGTTGTAAATTGCAGCATTAGAATATCAATTATCTTGCCTGAAATTTCTACCAGCTCTTCATGCATCTGGTTAATGTGAGATTTGCTTGTTTTGTTTTGTTGTTAATTAGCTTGTTTTCTGGCAAAAAAAGTAGGATGGCCAGTCTGGTTTAACTGGTGTGCATGGAGAGTTTAGAAAGGGCATTAGGGAGTTATAGCCCTAGGGTGGTCAGAGTATTTTTTTTTAAAAAAGAGGATATGACCTCTTCATCAGACTAGACAACACAATTTTGCTTGTCTGCACTGAGTTAGATATCTCACCACCAAAGCTGGGGACAGTAATCCATTTCCGTGCCATGAGCTTGAAAGTATATCATGTTCTGGAGGGACAAATAAGGAGAAATTCCATGTCTTGGAAAAAAAATGGAAACAGATGGTTTCCCCAAATTTTCCTTTGGTAACTGTGACAGCCATAATATTTTGGCATCACTTTTTTAGAACTATTGGCTATAATATAACCCTTATGTCATTTGATGCAATTGTGGCTGTGTAACGGTTATAGAAGATCCTTCAAATAGTCCACCATTTATCATAAAACAATTTAGGCAGAGGTATCTGGACTCAAAGCAGGACCAACTTCTAAATCATGTCAGGTTCCTCCAGGCCTTTTTTCTCAACTTTTGAAAATCTCTGCATATGGCACAGCTGGCCTTGGTTATGGTTTCTAAACACAAAGTCAGGTTTGGGTCAGCAAAACCTGGTTGTCATTGGCTGTGCAGAAATAGAGAACCATATTGGTGCTCCAAGAACTGAACTTCTTGCAAATGCAACAATTTTATATAAATTTCATTGTAGTGCAAATATAATACAGAATTGTGGGATTTTTTTATGAATTCATATAACTTCTGCCTGTTGTGATTTTTTTATCCTATTGAAAGAGTGCTTGCCACCACATGTCTGTGAATTTCATTATTTGAAGCCTAGTAATGATTTATTTGTTCTTTGCTAATATAGTTCTATGAAACCAACTTGTTTTCCTTTTTGGATCATTTTCTGTACTTTACTGTTATTATAGCTGATGTAGCATCTCTTTGTGCACTGGCACACTGCCCCTAAGTTCTTGCAAGGAAAGGTATACAAGAAATAAATTGGTACAGCTTTTTCGATGTCCTGTCCTTCCAGGTGGCTGAGGGACTGCAACACTTCAAAGCAGTAGTTCCCAGCCAGACTCAGCACAATTGGATGTTTGCCCTGTTAACTCCAGTTATATTGTGTAGCTATATTGTCCAGCATTTTGTATGAGTCTTCCTGTGAAGGTGCAAGGCTTTTTGTTGTACATCTGCAAGTCGCTGGAAGGGAAAATGCTCACTGCACATGAGAAGTACTAGAGATAGTCCATAGTGAAGAGAAATGGAAAACATGTTGCTCACAGAGCACCACATAGAGATGAGCAAATGCTGGACTGTGCTGGTAATCCACCCAGTGCAGTTGTGTGCAGAGATGCCAGCTCAGCCCCTTTTTGCTGGTTATTTGCCCAGGTGCTACTTCCAGTTCTGGACCTTGTGGGTCTGGCCAGCTCTGATGTAGACATGGCCAGACCAACCTTGTGACATGAGATCAAGTACTTTTAGTTTCTCTCTAAATGGAATAAAGTTCCCTACACACACGTAGGTAAATAGGCATGCATGCATACACCTATTGTATGGTTTGAGAATATATTTAAGTAAGTACTCTGAAGTGCATTTGTCTGAGCAAATCGTGCTGGTGTTAGGAGTATCTGTTGGCTGCTTCCTGGGTAGCTGTGGTGCTGTCAGATGCTGGTCAGTGAGCTACAGGGATCTGCAGATGGTGGATCCACCTGCCCAGGGCAGATTTCCACATCCTGCCTCAAAATGTGTCATTGCTATCAACCTGAGACATCACTGCAGAGCCATCACTAATGCCACAGAGTGTGTCCAGCTGATCTAGGACAAATGACAGCTCCTGGTCTGCTTCAGGGTGTGAGTACACTATAGGATAACAGAAACAGAGGCATTAGTGTACCTTACCTTGCCTGGACGTATTTGAATTACACCGCAAACCCTCCTAAGCCTCCTCACAGGGTCCTTAGCACACTACAGACGCAGCCCAGAAAAGGAAAAGGCAGCATTGCATTTATCGTCTTGTGAGGTATCAAATGCAGGAGCTGTTGTCCTGCTACATTTCAGCACTAGTATTGACAAGGCTGCTGAAGCAAGAAAACAGAAACAAAAACCTAATCTTCTCTATAGAGCTTTCCCAGTCAATTTCTGGTCCAGCCTGTTTAAGTGGGTCACCTCAGATGATATGATTTTCCACATTCAAGCTGGGGACATTGTAACCGGCCACCGTGCTGGACTGGTACCTCACTTTTACAATACGGAGAAAGTTTGTCTGAGCAGAATTCACCAAAAAAATCACTGAGACCCTTGAAGAAACTGCTTAAGGGCCAGAGGAGCATCACAGACCTTGTTGCCTTCAACTCTAATGGAAAAGTTCAATTTTTCATCTGCCTTTTCTACCTCAGATATATAATATAATTTGTCTACTTAAAAAAATATATTTATAAACCTCACAACACAGTCTTTCTGCTTCTCTCTCCAAGGAAAATCCCCAAAAGGTAAACCCTATATATGAGAAAGGTAGGCATGTTGATTAATGCACTGTGGGAAAACCTTTAGGTAAC
The DNA here is from genome assembly GCA_013401275.1 of Pandion haliaetus. Classification (NCBI taxonomy): domain Eukaryota; kingdom Metazoa; phylum Chordata; class Aves; order Accipitriformes; family Pandionidae; genus Pandion; species Pandion haliaetus. The sequence goes on along the minus strand of VYZV01031109.1, from coordinate 28,071 downwards.
ACAGTGGTGAGCATGACAGGAACTTTGACATAAAATGAAACATAAACCTCTTGTAACCAAATACTTCACGTGCATTGAAAATATTGTATATATATTGTTTTGAATATTCAGGTAATTTCATAAACAAAAGGTGTTAAGAACCACATTTTGCTCTTACAGAAACTTCCTTACCTGGTTATCCATATACATAACAGCACATGGGTACATGTTATATGTATGTTTATTTTTATATCCAAAATGACTCACAAAACAGATAACTTTCAAGTACATAAATACTGTTTTCCGAATGTTTCTATGCCTTTCTTACCAAGAGTTTTATGCTCCCCTCTGATTTCTTGTAGAGCGTAAAGGCAACCTGCATCTTCCTCCCACTGCTTTGCTCCCTTTCATAAAATCAAAGAAATTAATTGCTGCCACATAAAAGTAGATCAGTTGTATTTTGGACCTCTGGAAGAAAATCTTAGCAATATAGACATGCAGATATGTGTAGCTCTGATGGATTTGCGTAATTAACCAGCCCACAGCAAAACTTATTTTTCAATGATCATTTTTACCAGATTTGCACAGGGGTGGGGGGTGAAGGGCACAAGCTTGAATAACAGAGTAATGCAGGTGAAACCACTGGTAAATCTGTCCTGTAAAATCCATATTCCTGGAGATGAGGTTTGGTTGAGGTGAATATTACTTAACGGGAGAAGAGTTAGCTTCGTCTTGTATACTTTCTGTATTTGCTTTGTTATTTTATTATGCATTTGTGACCTCCTACACCAGTGTTTTTGCAGAGCTTCAAAAGAGGGTGGAATGGTGCTTTAACAAGTTTTATATCCCAAGAAACAGTCCTGAGCTATAATAGTATAAAAAGCTGTCAACTGCCTTGGAGTATCGAGCTGGATGGGCTCCAGCAAGGAGTCCAGAGAAAGGCTGTCCAAGCCTCTGCTCCTCACCAGGGAAGACTCACAGAGAAGACAGCTATTCTCTGCTGTTCTCTGGCTCTTTTATTCTACTGCTATCTCCACATGTATCTTGTGAACAAGTAATTTTTTCAATCTAAATGCATTACTTAAAAAAAATTATCAAGTATCCCAGGAGGAGAAAGATACCAGATTTCCTCTTGGGGCTTCTAACTTTCTTCATGAGTGGGTAAAAAATTACTCCCAGAAGATCCCTCAGAGTGGGCAGCCAACAGGCTGGTTGGTTCACCACAACAGACTGTCTTGGGTTACTCCAGGTTTGCTCCTGATGGGTGCTGAGCACCCGCGGATGAAACTGAAACTACAGGGTCTTAATTTTAGCACTTGTCCTTTTATTTACCAGCAATCTGGTGCTTTGTACCCATCTAGCATTGCTGAAGATGGGGAGCTGCACTGGTGTGTCTGCAGGGAACACCCTTCCCCTGGAAGGCAGGGGTGGAATGGGAGGCAGATGCTCTGGGATGCCTCCTGCTTACAGCTGCTGTCTGTGAAGGGGCCAGGAACAGCTCAGGCAGGTGATGGTGCCTTGCATTTCTTCACCGCCATCAGGCTCCGTGACAATTTGGTGCTTGCTGTGCAAATGCCTCGGACAAGCACTACAAACAGTTATGTCTTAAAAAAAACTGTCTCAAAAATTTTATAGTTAATTCCTGGCTGGGTGTTGTAACCTTGAATCTTCCTCTCTTATTTTACTCTTTCACAAAGTGTAGAAGTCAACAGTGTCCCCCAGGGTGGATGTACAGCTGAGGGGGGGTTCCCTCCAGCCCCTCTGAAACCCTAACTGCTGAGGAGGTGAAGCAAGATTCATGTTCACATTAGAACAATGAGAGGCTGATGTAACCTCTCTCCTGGGACCTAGGGAATCCTAGATCCTGGTCCTTGCCTCCTCAAATAGCTTCTGTACAGGATCGTTGCACTGATGTGTGCCCATGGCAGAGTGCCCTCTAACATGCTAGGCTGAGAGTGTGTAAAACCAGGCTCTGTCTGAGCAAATGGCTCTGTGATATCGGCACCCATGATGGGAGAGGCTCAAAGCCAGTGTCCCTCCTCCAGCCTATGCACTGTGCTGGGAGAGGAGATCGGTGTGCATGACCATCCCAAGTGCTCCTCATCCCTGCTTCTGCTCCTCACTGAAAAGCAGGTGCTGTCCTCACCTGAGCTGCTCCGGCTCTGGTGTTTGAGTGAAAGCATCTCACTCATGGTGTATGAGTATGGTGGGTCATCTGCAGCACATGAAACAGCCTAAGCATGCCTATGGCATTGGCCACCAGGGAGTGTGGGTTGAAACACTTCATTTATGGGTCCCAAAGGGACGAGGCATGGGTGGGTGCTGAGCAGGTGGGATCTGCCCAGGCAGTGTGTTGAGGGCTGTGGGAGCCTCTAAGGTCCCACCCCTTTGCACTGTGTAGGAAGCTCCTCCAGGTGCTAAGGGCTAGGGAATGGATATGGGGACATCATCAGCAATCTCTTTGGCTGTTGCAAGAAAAATTTTGTAGCATCTGAAGTACTTTGCTGTTCCCGAGTCAGCGGCTCACAATACTGACACAAGGAATGCCAAGGGTGCAGCTGTATCTTTGTGTGACTGTAAATATGCTGTCTTCCCCCCATGATGCTGATTTTGCTGAGTCACTATCTCATCCTACCTCATACCACCTACCAGACCCTTGCTCTGGCCCACTGTGTGTCCTGGAGATAAATATCATCCCTGAGGGTTTTCAGCAGCTGGAGATTCAAAATAGCTGATAGATTAAAAAACCTGAAGGTTACCAGCATTTTTTTTTCTTTTTTTTTTTTTTAACTTCTAGATGAGTTAGCAGACCAAAATCCACTGCTGCTATGAGTTGCTGGCTTATGCAGTGCGGAATACATTCCCCTGCAAACTGTCAAAGTGTTTCTTGAGGAAACCTCAAGGAAACAGCTATATTCAATGGTTATGTATTAGTTCTGCAAAGTAAACCAATGAAGTGCAGAGAAACTGGGGGTAAAAAGCCTTGAACTCAACAGTGTTGTTTTGGGTTTTTTTTTTAATTAACTCTAAATAAATTGGTGTGGAAGCAAACAAATTGTGCAAAGCTTGTTCCTGGCTGATTTACTAGTAAGGGTGTTTATAACTGTACAATTGCATGTAAATCCAAGAAGAACTAAAAAGACAGTCTAGCCCCAGGCTGAGAGCTGGTTTATAGGCGCTTTTGAGGTTTAATGACTGTTGTTATTGCAGTGTTTAAACCATTTACGAGATAAATGGCTGAGATAAAATCCAGATATCACTGTTTCTTAGAGCTGTGGGGATACTTACATGACTAGACAGCAACTTCGTACAGATAGTTTGTGGAGGGTGTTTGCTTTTGAAAATTCACTTAGGGTATCAGATTTTCTGTCTCTGATCCCATTCATCCAAAAAGAGGCAACAGAAGTTTGGTGCCCTGAATAAAACCCTACTTCATACCCTCTCAAGCTAGCTGACTTCTGAGAAAGCTGGGATTTAGGGTACCATGGAGAACACAGTTCATCAAACTTTTCTTCCCACCATACCCCGCCCTCCCGTAGTAAAGGGAAAATGCTGCAATGGAAATTTTTCATGATGTTTCTTTTGGAAGAAATGGTATAGTGAAATAACAGGAGAGTTTGCCTCTTGCAATCTGTGTCTAAGATCAGTGCTATCTTTGAAGCTTGGCTTGGAGAGTTGTCACAGCATTGGAACAGGCAACTGCTGTTGTGCTGTCTGCTTTCAAATCTATGAGATGCAAACATGGGAAAAATTCCTTTATGACTTTTATCAATGACTTTTCTACAGGATAAAACCCAAGTCTAAGGTCTATGAATCTCATACGATTTTGCATAATGGAATTTGCCCAGGGATGATATCTGAGTTGTGAAGGACTAGAATTGGGGCTAAGGGCTAAATGCTGATCTGTGCTTTAATTAAACTATGCTCTGTCCCCTGCCCTAGGTCTTGGTTGTTGATTCTGCTCACTTGTGAGAGTGGTCATTGCCATTGGTTTGGCCACATCAGTTAACTCCCTCCCCAAAATTTCCCAGTCGTGGTCTCCAAAATAAAAAAATATTTTCCAAATGCCAGGCAAATGGAGAGGATGAGAAGAGTTGGACTAAGAGCCCATGAAAGCTGTCGTTCAGCTTTGTTCCTGGTGCTAAGGGGGAGGCAGGACTAAGGGTTCATCTTCCCCATGGGAAGCTACATATCACAAACACATTAATGTCTGTCATGGCAGTTTCCACTTCTGGCTGTCCAGCTGGGCATCAAAGGAAAGAGAAAAGAGTTTCTAAGGAATCATTTAAGAGGGACAACTCTGAGGAAAATGAAATGACAGCAAAAGTTGTGTCTGAGAATCAGCCTGATGCAGGGCTAGTTAGTGAGGCATACGTAGGCTGAAAGAAGAGGTGTAAAGCAGCCATGAAAAATATGCTCTAAAAGCACAGAGGTACTCTTCTCCTAAGTGTATAGCAGCAGAGCATGGTTATATTGCAGGGTGATGGCAATTTCTGCACTATGGACAGGGTGTTCCTAGCAATAATGTGCACTTAATGGGGAAATATCTTCCATCAACCAAAAAGATAGATAGGTGGTTTTGAAGAAGAAAGAAAGAAGGAGATTAATGGTGATATAGTAAAACTATAAAAGGTTATTGAGCAGAGCAAAGTTACAGTCTTTGGTCTGTGTCACTGAAAACTACTCTCTAGGGGGTTTTCTCAAGCAAAGCACAGCAACCAGAATGCTGATGACAGCAGCTGAGGGCAGAGAACGGTGCTTTCAACAGTAGCTGTCTTCAGTGAGACACGTGCCTGTAAGTGGCTTGGACACTTCTGAAAATAGTATCTACTTAAAAGCAGGCATGCTAACACACAGTAGTCAAGATGAACTAATACCCTGCAGTGTTTAAAATGCGATTCAGCTGGGCATCTGCACTGCTCAGTCCTTCAAGAGGTCATCCTCTTCCCTAAGGTACTTTTGCAGCATGCCCAGAAGGTCAGCAGCTCGCGATGGGTTTAGACTGGCTGTGGTAGGAGTGGGGGTTTTTTCTAATTATGATTTTTTTCTAATTATGATTTTTTTCCAACTTCTTCCAAAATACTCTGCTAGAAGCCCCATCTAGCTAGGACAAAATGTGCAGAGTTTCTCCAGTAGCTGCAGCTCTAAGAGTATTACCTCTCTGTCCTGGTTTCAGCTGGGATAGAGTTAATTGTCTTCCTAGTAGCTGGTATAGTGCTTGTTTTGAGCTAGGTATGAGAAGAATGTTGGTAACACACTGATGTTTTCAGTTGTTGCTAAGTAATGTTTAGTCTAAAGTCAAGGATTTTGCAGCTTCTGATGCCCAGCCAGCAAGAAGGCTGGAGGGGCACAAGGAGTTGGGAGGGAACACAGCCAGGGCAGCTGACCCAAAGTGACCAACAGGGTATTCCATACCATGTGACATCACGTCTAGTACATAAATTGGGGGGAGCGGGGGTGGGGGGTGATTGCTGCTTGGGGACTAACTGGGCGTCGATTGGTGGGTGGTGAGCAATTGCATTGCACATCACTTGTATATTCTAATCCTTTTATTATTACTATTGTAATTGTATTAATGTCATTATCATTATTAGTTTCTTCTTTTCTGTTCTATTACAACGTTCTTAACTCAACCCACAAGTCTTACTTCTTTTCCTGATTTTCTCCCCCATCCCACTGTTTGGGGGGAAGTGAGTGATCCATGGTGTGGTGCTTAGTTGCTGACGGGGGTTAAACCACAACACTCTTCTATGCTGTACTGTACTAAAGATCTGTTTGTTAAAAATGGACATGGCTAATGTTTTCTGGCTCTGAAGTTGCATTTGATAAGGATCAAGAGGCTTTGCTGATGAAACAAATTAGGCCAGTTATTCAAAGGTAGCATTCCTGAAATAAATTGTGCAAGCATTTTCATGTATAACTGATGCATTTCAAAGCCACTCACACAGGGAAGGAGTGTTAGTGTTGGACCCAGATTCTTGTCAGGGGGATGATGGGGGATAAGGCTCTTCAAATTGCTCTGGTGCACAAGGATGGATAGGGTTTAAAACTCTTTTCTTACTTTTCTTACCTTTGGAAAAGATTTCCTTCAGATAATAGGCAAACAATAAGAGCTAATACAAACAGCTTCTGGCTGCAAGAAATGATCTGCTTTTGGTGGCTTACATTGCAAATTACCCATGGAAAATTCAGACTGGAAGTAAAATTAGAGAGTACACAGTGCCTGTTTCTGAAGTTGTTCCAAATAACCATCATTCCTGTGTAGTTTCTTTCAGCCCAGGTTGTAAAGCATTTTACAGACGGTAATTACTTCCACCTACCATGTGGCAGGACAAGAGAAGAGATGATGATGCAAGGAAAAGTAAGAACAGTATGCAACAGACTGTTAGAAGATACTCTGGCTAGGCTGAGTTCTGCCCCTAATGTTTTGTGGCCTTCAGTAAAATGATGCCAACTTCCAATTATTTTCAACTGGATTCCTCAGATGATCTCCACTTCAATGGCACTATATACATGAATGAGACAGGTACAGGAAATAGAGAGTTCAAAAGAAATGTAATTAAGAACAGTTTTTCTCTTGGAAAATGTATCAACTCTGGGCCCACTTACAGCCAGTTACTTAGCATACGTTTAAGTGCTTTGGCTATATGGGAACTGTAGGTCTGAGTAGCCCTAATTACTCTTCATTTCCCCTGCCCATGATTATATAATTACCCTTCAAAGTCATTTATCTACCAAAGTTTCTTCTCACTTTTAAAAATCCCATGTATTAGCAAGTGAAGGGAAAGAAGGGAATACCCCTCTTTAAAAAGCAACCATGGCCAGAATTTCAGTACTGAAGGTCTGGGAGCCAAAATTATGTCAAATAAGGCTGTTAAGCATCAGAGAAGCTGCTTTATCCTCCTGCCCAAATGCAGGATAATGCCATGTGCCAGGAGCATTGTCCTTGTTCTATTTCTTAGAAGAGATCTACTTGCTGCTTGTCAAGACCAAAATACTTCTAGGAATCATGAATCCTCTATTAGGGAAAACTCAAAACCTGTAAGTACCTGTGATAGTCTTCCTTACCAAATAAAATAGAATCACAAAAAAGGGCTTGTTCATATTCTCTGTTGTTGCTAATGCTCAAATCAATTCAAAGTGAATTAAGATGTACTTCACTTGTGCTTATATTATTATCAAAGTCTGGAATATGAGTAAACGAGCTTTTGATTCAGCCCTGTCTTTAAGGAGCATGTATATAAAACCTACTTGCTCTAGAGTACTTGAAATCTGATACTTCAGTGCCTTGCCCTATATGCCCTTACACATGTATGAAGGTAAATAAAAGACGTCTTTTCAGTGGAGAGGGTGCTTTGCTTATAAGCCTAGGTCTCACTTCAAATGGCCTGTATGCTCAGTGGTCTCTTCTACTATTCTTTTATGCAAAGGAATGAAGTCTTAATTATTTTCAAAATAGTTGAATTATTCTCCTTAACTCATTTAAGGGAGACTGACAAACATATTTATAAACATTTAACCTATTTTCCTTCTGTAACTTACAATCTTAGAGGCTTTGTAAGGTGCTTTGAAACTATAGGGTACTAATAACTTACACTGGCCATGAAGACCTAATTCTTCACAACAGTGACATGGGTACATAGGCATCCACATGTATTCATATCTATATCACACTGGAGTTTTGATATTGTAAGGACTTGAGTGGGAAGCTTTGATTTAAATGAGCTGGCTCATGTAAGGCTTGTATGGATTCCAGTATATCAACATTACTAAAGGTGGGCTGAACTGCAAATTTTTGATCCATGGTTAGGGTGCATATTTGGACCTTGTGATCTAGCTTATGGTTTCAATTTTAGTAACACAGATATGAGCAGAACAATTCATGCACCCTGCTCAATTCACACTGCAAAAGTAGCCAAGTATTTAAAAATATCTACTATTCTTTATACTCTTGTGTAAAACACTCTCCTCAGTTCTTGGAAGATTAGAAATTAAACAAAGGATGTAATTTCACAGCGATGTTTCCTCTCTGAGTTCATTCAGCAATTTCTCACCTTTCACAGCTGACCTACAGCAGTCTTCCCTCTATAATTCCATAAAAAAAATTCTGATATATATTGTTGTAAGACCAGAACTGATCTTGGCATATTTTGCATTCTGTCAAAGAGCTGAAAGCAGGCAAGACTTTGACAGAAAATGTGGCACCATTCATTAGTGGAAAACAATCTGAATGAGCCTGGTATCTTAAATAATTATAACTGTGTACCTCTCCAGTGTGACACCTCATATTCTGAAGGCTAGTAACATCAAATCAGAGGCTCATAAAGAATTGTTGCCTATAAAACTGACAAACTTCAAGGATGCATGTGAAACAAAGCAGAGGAAATGTCTTTTTTCCTCTTTGAGGAATAACAATGTGATGGAAGATGGTGACATAAAATTGATGTTTTGGGGTCAGGGTGAATTATTTTATATAATACAAAACACAACATTTAATTATATTTATTCAAGAAAACTCTTGAACATGTCACTTAGTAGACTACTTTATGACCATGTCAAGTTAAAAAATGTGGAGAAAGTATAGACCGCATTTGATACTCATTCAAAGATTATGGAGCAGTTCATCTTGAGTGTGCTCACATGGCATGTGCATGACAACCAGGGGATCAGGCAGAGCCAGCAAGGGTTCTTGAAAGGCAGGTCCTGCTTGACCAACCTCATCTCCTTCTATGACCAGGTGACCCACATAATGGATGAGGGGAAGGCTGAGGACGTTGTCTACCTGGACTTCAGTAAGGCCTTTGACACTGTCTTTCATGGCATACTCCTTGAGAAGCTGGCGGCACATGGCTTAGACAAGTGTAGTCTTCGCTGGGTGAAAAACTGGCTAGATGGCCAAGGCCAAATTGTTGTGGTGAATGGAGTTAAATCCAGTTGCTGGCCGGTCACAAGTCCTGTTCCCCAGGGCTCAGTATTCAGGCCAGTTCTGTTTAACATCTTTATCAATGATCTGGATGAGGGGATGGAGTGCCCCCTCAGTAAGTTTCCAGACAACACCAAGCTGGGCGGGAGTGTTGATCTGCTTGAGGGTAGGAAGGCTCTACAGAGGGATCTGGACAGACTGGATCGATGGGGCCGAGGCCAATTGTATGAGGTTCAACAAGGCCAAGTGCTGGGTCCTGCACTTTGGCCACAACAACCCCATGCAACGCTACAGGCTTGGGGAAGAGTAGCTGGAAAGCTGCCCGGCGGAAAAGGACCTGGGTGTGTTGGTTGACAGCCAGCTGAATATGAGCCAGCAGTGTGCCCAGGCGGCCAAGAAGGCCAATGGCATCCTGGCCTGTATCAGAACAGTGTGGCCAGCAGGAGCAGGGAAGTGATCGTCCCCCTGTACTTGGCACTGGTGAGGCTGCACCTTGAGTACTGTGTTCAGTTTTGGGCCCCTCGCTACAGGAAAGACATTGAGGTGCTGGAGCGTGTCCAGAGAAGTGCAACGAATCTGGTGAGGGGCCTGGAGCACAAGTGCTATGAGGAGTGGCTGGGGGAACTGGGGTTGTTTAGCCTGGAGAAAAGGAGGCTGAGGGGAGACCTTACTGCTCTCTACAACTACCTGATAGGAGATTGTAGTGAGGTGGGTGCTGGTCTCTTCTGTCAGGTGGCTGGTGATAGGACGAGAGGAAATGGCCTCAAGTTGCAGCTGGGGAGGTTTAGATTGGATATTAGGAAAAAATTCTTCATCAAAAGTGTTGTCAAGAATTGGAACAGGCTGCCCAGAGAAGTGGGTGAAGTCACCATCCCTGGAGGTATTTAAAAAGCATGTAGACAAGGCACTTCATGACATGGTTTAGTGGGCATGGTTGGACTTGATGATCTTAAAGGTGTTTTCCAACCTAAATAATTCTGTTTCTATGATTCTATGAAAGGCATACAACAATGAAGACAATGTTGAGACCTGTGGGAAGGATCAGTGTTTACAATAATAAATGCTCATCACTAATAATAGGGCAAAGTAATGCTTTCTTGACCTGAAACTAGCAGCAGTGAAATAAGAAAAGTTTATGAGGTGTCCAGCAGTGTAATGCTCAGCAAGATCTTACGCTGATAGAAGAGACAGTGAGTACAGCCTCCTACTGGGTCTTCAGCAGTTCACTCCCATGTCCTTCCCCACCTGCCCCTTCCCTTGTCCCACAAAGGAAATTATAGTAGATAAACTATCCCAGATTTCCCAGTCTCATGTGTGAGTGACCTTGGTCATGCAGTTAGACTAGGTCAATTGCTGAAGCAGTTGCCTTCATAGCAGAGAATGCAGGCTTACAACTACACTCTTCTTGCCCTCACCCACTCTTTCTAAATGATCCTTCTTCAGGAACTCCTAGTTAGTTTGAGAGTCATTCTTGCACTTTATTTTTCTTAGATCCATCAATAAGGTCAACAAAACTAAAAGGTTTGTATGAGTAAGAGCTGAGAGGTCCATCCAGGCATCCCTTGTCATTAGCATCCTGGGTAGCAATGAGGAAGGTCAATTATTGAGTTCAAATCTGTGCTTCAAATTAGACATAGGATCCCGGAGTGCTCCCTGTGCTGAGAGCCCAGCTTCTGAACACCCCTGCCAAGCAGCCACCCCGACTCTAAGCATTAGCTTTGTTTGGGCAGGATAGACCATCTTGAACCCCACTGAAACAGGAGAACAAAAAGCCATGTCTGGTGTGAGAATTGGAGGATTTTAGTACTGGAAGGCTGAGTTGCTCCAGCATGTTGCATCCCTCAACTGCTCTTACAGCAGTGCTGTGTGTGCCAAGTTCCTTTCTATTTCTCACACTGAGCAATCAAGTGGGGTTTTTTTATGAGATTGAGGTTCCCCAGACCCTTAAGTGCTATGGACGTTACATGAAATGGGCTAAGAAATAAGCCTACTTCTTCTCCCTTTTGAAAAGAGTTAGAGTGTTGTTGACTTGTGAGTGGGATCAGGAGTGGTAAGTGCTTAGCTGGCAGAATTCAGCCCCTCAGTGAAATCCGACTGAAATAAGAGGTAAAAAAGTGTTTGAGATTTGGTCAGAATGGCTGAACATGCAGTGCAGGCCCTTAACAATCTACCTTGCCTGCTGTATTTCCCTTACATTTCTCTTACAGCTTTGAACAATGTTTGACAGGAGACTTTTGGAGACTACCCAGAACATTCCCGGGTATTTACAAGATTGAAGTTTAATTCTTAACTGCAGTACTCAGTATTCTTTTCTGTACTACTGAATTTCTGTGAAACAGTCATACCAAAAGTTTTTAGACCAGAAAGTAGTACTTGTACAGAATATTATATGAAAGACAATTCCTAGGCTTTCTGTAATGGTGCTGCTGCATGTGGGGTACTGTGAAAGCTTACTTTTGTGGGGGAAGAAGAAAGAACCCTCTCTTCTCTTTTAAGATTATTGGAAGTTGAGCAGTGTGTGAAACCCGATTTACAATTTGCTGTCAGAATTACTTAAATTTGAATTGTAGAAACAATAAATCTTTGTTAATATTTATGAAAAACCTTTCAGTTAGGAACTTTTGCTTTTTAGCAGTTGATTTTGGACTACCTTGCAAACTTCAGAGTAGATCAGTAGCCTGAATGCAGCAAAGTTTTAAAGTGTTGTACATCTCCTGTGGCAAACTAGCACTTCTATGAATGCATTCATTTGTCTTGCAGAGTCCCAGACAGACCGGTAGGCTGTTCTGGTTATGAACAAAACCATGCTTCTGTGAACCAAAAGTTACTGCTGCATAGATGGACCTTCTCAAAATCTGCAGTGTGGGAACATGTACTTATTCATTTTGTTAAGCTCAGGTATCTGGTGGGAATGACTTAAATGCCTGTTAGCAACTAAATTTCTTAAGTGGGAATAAGATGATGTCTTTGCATGACTTGCCAGTGAAAAGTTATTATCAAACTGTCCTGTAGCAATCAGAAAACCTTTTGAAAATATTTAAATTTTGGTAATAACCTAACAGGAGTTTATTCTCCATCTGGATGCTTAAACAAGGTTTATTTTGTGTAAGTTCTTGGAAGCCTGTTTAACCTGTTCATTCCCTTAACCAAACTCCCTATTTTCAGCTCCAGTGTGAGCTGGACTTAACTCTCCCACATACTCTGCTGACCTGTTACCTGTGATCTCACAGCCTCAGGGTAAAGGACTCTTTTTAAATAAAACTAAGGAGAGCTAATAAGGAGCAGTATGTTGAAAGATAGGAGGTGCACGCTCTGGGAAGTAAAAGATGAGGAATAATGAAGGATTAAACTATAGCCAGGTCCCATTTATCATGCTGGTGGGACTTTTCCAGCCTCTTGAAGTATTGCAATATCTCGAGAGAAAAGTGATATAGTGGGTTGACCCCAGCCAGAAGCTAAGCACTCACACAGCCGCTCGCTCACTCCCCTTCCAGGTAGGATGGGGAGAGAACAAGAAGAGCAAAAGTGAAAAAAATTGTTGGTCAAGATTATGAAATGAAGGAGAGAGGAAAAAGAAAACAAATGATGCAAAGGCAATTATTCATCTCCTCCTACAAGTAGACTGATATACCAAGGAATGGCTACCTTGGAAGACAAAACTCCCCATCTTTTTATTGCTGAGCACAGTCTCATATGGCATGGAGCATCCCTTTGGCTGGTTTGGGTCAGCTGTCCTGGTTGTGTTTCCTCTCACCTTCTTGCTCACTCCTGACCTATTCACTGGGGTGGGACAGAGTGAGAAACAGAGAAGGCCTTGACACTGTGCAAGAACTGTTCAGCAATAGCCAAAACACTGGTGTGTTATTAACACTGTTTTGGTCACAGATTCAAAGCACAGCACCATATGGGCTGCTATGAACAAAGTTAATTCCATCCCAGCCAGAGCCAGGGCAACAGCAAACTGGGGACTGCATACCTGATAACATAACTTTGGTGAGTTAGCCAGTGGCAGGTGGATCTTCTTTTTTCCATTTTCATCATTTCCAGCAGGCATGAACTGAAGTAGGCTTGCTCAGCACCCGTGCCTTGTAGAAGAGAGCATATACAGAATTGGTAGAAAAAATGGGCAAACTTATTTTTCTCTAGAAATCTCACCTTTCAAATTACTTTTTTTTTTTTTTTTTGAGAAAAAGCACTGATAGGATTTCTCACACATGTTAGTCTAGATCTTTAAAATTTGTTTTTCTTGATTTAAACTCTATCCTACCTCATTTATACAACCATGCCCTCAGAATTCCCACGTACTCCATATAAAGCACTGATGGACTGGCAAGTTTTAGTTTTCTTTATGTTGGGGTAAATGTGAAGAGAATCCTAATACTTTCCTTTAGGAACAGGGAAAAAGTCCCCATCTCCTGGCCTGTCGGTTGCTCTTTGTGGGTTGCCTGTTTAGTGCAGTGGTGTGGTACAATGTGATTATATTTACTGAAATTACAGTGCTGGTCTCCAGCCCCTTCTGTAAACCCTGGTGCAAGGAGATGTCCAATTACTGCTTCTTGCCAACTAGTAATGAAATTGGTTCATAATGTGACGCTCTAAGGCAGTTGGCTCCACAAAGCCATTTGGCTAATCACTCTAACGCAATAAAAAATGAAAGCTTTTATGTATTTAAAAGTGAATTTGGAAAGCTATTCCCCTTGAGGTAATTGCCCAATGATTAGCAATGGGCTGAAGTGGAGAACCTGGGGACAGGACATTCCTGGGGCGTGGGAGGGCTCTTCCTACTCCCTAAAGGCCAAAGAGGTTTCAATACGTTTTAAATGTTAGTGTAATATCCAGGCTCACTGCTAGCTCCAGTGCATAAGACACAGGTTGGACTAAAGTTGCAGACCTGGAGGGAGACAACAAGTGACTGATGAGGTGAAAGTTGAATAGGTTGATTTTGCACAGTCTTTGTTTCATGGATGAGGTCCTGGCACCTGGTGAAAGCTTGCCTCTTAAAACCCAGAGCTTAAAAACCACAGCTAATACACAGGCTGACCCATAGCCTGCTGTTATGGGTTTGTGTGGCGCGGTTTTCCTTGCTGGCAGGGGAGGGGGGCTGTAGAGGCGGCCCCTTTAAGAAGCTGCTGGTAAATTCGCCGCCCCAAAATGTC
>VYZV01031109.1:0-13743 GCA_013401275.1 Pandion haliaetus | reverse complement strand
GTGAAGGACTGTCTCCCGTGGGAGGGACCCCACGGTGGAGCAGGGGACGAGAGAGGAATCTTCCCCCTGAGGAAAGGAGCGGCAGAGACAATATGTGGCAAGCTGACTCAACCCCCATCCCCTGTTCCCCTGTGCCGCCGGGGGGAGGAGGGAGAAAGCACCGGGAATGGAGCTGAGCCAGGAAGGCGGGAGGGGTGGGGGGAGGTTGTTCTGATGTTTGGTTTCCCTTCCTAATACCCTTGTGTTTTGTTTTTGTTTTGATTTGTAGTAAATTAAATTGATTTTGTTTCTTCCCCAAGTTGAGCCTGTCTTTTGCCCGTGACCATAAGTGGGGAGTGATCCCTCCCAGTCCTTGTCTCGACCCACGAGCCTGCCTTTGTATTTTCTCCTCATCCCAGTGTGGCCAGGGGAGGGGGTGGGGGGTGAGTGAGCGGCTTCGTGGTGCTTTGTTACTGGCTGAGCTGACCTGAAACCACGACACCTGCAAACTGAGAGACGCTAAGTGGTTCATAAGGTCACTGTGGATAACTGGTCTTCCTTGTTTTCACCCAGTGTTCTCTTCCTTTGTATTGTTGTATCTCCTGCAGTGCTATGGACAACTGCATGGACCTCCCGCCTAGGCAAGGGCTTCTACTGGTGCTGCATAAAGTCTGGGAAAAAACAAAGGCTGGAAAGGACTTATCCCCAGTTCAGAAGCACCGGAATCCTCCCTTAACAGTGTATGCAAATAAAAGGCAAATCAACCTTGACTCTGAGCACCTCACTGTCCTTTTGTCACCTCCAGAATTTGAATACCCTTGATGGGGCTGTCACTTCCTTCTGGAATTGCCTAAGCTCTGTGGGTGTTCAGCACTTCTGGAAGTTGTCTATGACAATGTAACCTGGGTTACTAAGTAAGGGTTTATCAGGTACACCCCTAACACTTCTGATGGGAGATCAAGTCTAGATTAAGTCTCCTAAATATAAGCAACTACATATAAAATGTCTAAGCTCCCATTACCATTAATGAAGACCTAGCAAAAGCAATCAATGAACGATTCAGCTGACCAGCCACTAGGTACCTACTTTGTGGTGAGCTGAATTGCTCTTCAGGCTCCAGTGACTGTAATGGGAGCTTAGAAACCTAGCGCACCCAAAACTACCTAAATTTAGGTTCTTGCGTCAAACTGATTCCTGCACCCAATGTTTCCTAGTCAATGAAGAGCAACAGGCAATTTTAGAGTGCTTCGTTTGACCCATTTTAGAAGTCTGCCTTAGGGAATGCATTAATTTCCTCATATCTAACAGGAAAGTAAGGCTATACCTTTAAGTTAGCTATAAAGTTAAGCAATCCTAAAACTGTCCAGTTGATTCAGTCCCCATATTGTTATGACCAGAACCTAAACTAGAATATAGTTCTTGAAATATGTTACCTATTTCTTCAAAAAAGACCTGGAAAAAACCTAAATACATATATATGTATAGCTTCAGGCTCAATCAAGGACAGAAAAAGCTTTCCATTTTTCTCCTATGCCATATTAAAAATGGTTTTTTTTTCATAAAAACATAATCAGTGTTATGCCTATTCCTGTAAGATGTTGTCCAAGCTAAAAGTTTAGTAGAACATAAATGGTTGGGTTCCTACGTGTCCTGTACATATAGAGTTAAAAATGTGTGTCTCACTTCTGTATTATTAATCAGAACTGCCATGTTTAGTTGTAATACCTCTTTAATTCCTAGTCATTACACAAATTAAAGATATGAGACCTTCATAGTACTCTGAATGGCAGCTGTTAGAAGATGAAAGACTAACAAGTTCTGTGGCTCTGGCCCAGTAAGGCAATTCACCTTTAATTGAGAAATCCCTTCTTTTATGTGTGGGCATGGAACATTCTGACTTCTCCACTTTTTGTATACATTAATTATACTTTCATTATTCCTTTTGATAAAAGTAGTCTTCAAGATACTGTAAAATGCCAGAATACTGGCCTCTTTTGTAACTCTAAACCAATCTTCATTCTTCTGAAATCGTGAATGCTTGAGAAAAAGGTGTGTGATCAATAGGACTTTTGTAAGGCAGTCAATATAAATGAAACAGTTTTGCATTTAATGTAAAACCTGTGTCTATATCAAATGATGCAATGGAAATCAAACATCCTAGAGAAGTAAAAACTTCACAGCATATCTCTGGTGTTCACTCACAGGACTTCAGCCATTAATGAAATGATGCTGAAGAATCCTTTTAAGCTCTAATTATCGACATTCACTTGGAATTACTTCCTCTATTATCTAGTAGATGCACGATTAATTTTACTGCTAGGTGTTTGCTCGTCGTTATAGTTTAACTGTTTCTTTTGGAATGCACATCAGAAAGAATCAGCCAGTGCTGGAAAATAAACTAATGAGCTCTACAGGAGCCTAGATTTAGGAAAGCAGAAGTTGGATCCTCTGGTAGCTGTTTCTCACTGAGGGTGCAAAAGTTTTCCTGAACTGAGTAAAGTAGATAACTGAGCTAGAGTTGCTCAATTATTTCTTTAAAGATATCTCCCTGGTCTGACAGAGCTCCCAAAACTCATCAGCTGCAGAAACGTTGCTGTCTAATCTCTGCTGAAGACTGCCTAAGGAAACAACCAAGCTCTATTCAAGAGGGAAAATAAGTATTGGCTACCTTCCAAAACCACTGAGTTTTACATTATGGTCTTCTGTAGATAATCTTTCTGGTCACCTTGTGACTGGTGACATGATGTGGACACCTAAATCTTGAAGGTTTCAGGTATTCACCAAGAGCTGCAGTCGTACCACTTGTTCTATCTCATACTTGACTTTCCCACCTTTTAGAATCTTTTAAAAATAATTATTTTGGTTTCATGTCAAGAATGGCAGACTTTGTTCTTAGAGAAATACCTCAACAATTTCACCTATCACTTTTTTTCCTATTAAAAGGAAAGTGTTGGCAAGAGAGTGCACTTTGGCGCTTGGGGTTTTTTTTTCCTATATTGATTCAATTTATCAAGACTTGCATGTTTGTATGTTATGCATGCACACAAACACAAATCCATTTTAGTATGAAAGCAAGTCCCTGATAAACATTTTAAAATTCTTATTTTTAGCTAAGATTCTATTTATATAGCAATGACAATGCGAAGATAAGCCTCAAAGACAAAATGAGACTTCCAGCAGAATAATTAGTTTCCTTGGAATAGCAGGCAAACCACTCAGTGTGTGTAAAAGGGTTCTAAACTAAAGGCCTGCAAAATAAAACAAAATACCCTCCTTCTGGCTAAACTGGTGAGGCATTGCACTCCAGTTCCACTTTTAATTTGGATGACTCATCAGGACTTTGCAGTACCACCACATCTTTGTCTACCATTACTTCATAGCTCTTCAATTATGCAGGACCTCTTGGATTCCAAACTCTGCTTTAGGAGGGATATGATTGCAGGATCTTTTTATAGACCTGGGTTTGCAATGAGCAGTCTGTGTTATCCAATGGGGGTATTCTCAGTGCTTGTGTTTCTCAGGTGGGCAATGTCACCAGCACTGAGCTGTGCTGTAGCATGTTTTCCGAAGTGGAGAATCCTACCAAGACAAGGTTCATACAGTGTAGGGTTGGCAGAGTTTGGGGAGCTCTGTGAGCACGTGTGTGTGTGTGCTTATATTTGGTTGAACAAATTCAGAGTTGGTAAATATAGGAAAAGTAAGTCTCTGCATAAGCCTGGATGTGATAAGGCTGCATGATGCTGTTGTACACATAGGTTAACTCCACTGGCTCGTAGTGATTTTTAATTCGAGGCTAAGGCTGGAAAACAGGAAGAAAAAGCTCAGCTCTGTGCTTTGGCAGCATTGCCTGTATGCTTCTGTCAGTGATTACCCACATAATTGCTCAAGTGCAGCAAAATATTTTAGAACAACTCTTCTCTAATTGTTAATAATGACATTTTGTCTCAGCAAATGTGCTGGAAAGCAGTGCCAAGATTTTAGATGTTAGCTTACAGTCAGTGAACAAGCACTGATTAAAGAAATCCTTTTATCTGCTTACTAAAAGGAATGCATGGATTTTTATGATGTGGAAAGGCTAATATTTTATTTCTCTGATTATAATCTTACACCTACCTTAAGTTCTGGTTTTATAGGGTGGATTTAGCAAACCAGCTTTTGCTCATGAATAAAATGAACTTCTCACAAAGGCCAGCTGCCCCAGCATGGGATGTCATGCCTGGTCTCCTTCATACAGCATCTTAACAGTCATACACGAAGCAGGAGAGCTGATGGTTGTGTTTCTTTATACCTGATAGGAGATGTGAGTCTGCCTGGAGTCACAGTGTTTCAAATACAGAGTGGCTGGAAGTAATTCTTATTAATGAAACCGCCAAGAGCTCTGCAGCTAAACCTCACCGTAATCATTATTTCAGCAACTTCATTTCAGGAATAAAAGGACATTTCTTTTGCAGAATGACCTGTTTCTTGCTGCAAAGAGCGCTATATCTAGTAATAATTCAGTCTTTTCATTTCTGAGGTGTGTTACTATGTGCACACAAGTCTCTATGCATTGAAGCCTAAGCTCAAGTCAGTTTTGCATATGCATAACTTAGAGCAATCCAGGGTGGAGAAAACAACCTGCAACTCCTATGCACACCAATAATGGAATTGAATTCAAAAACACCAGCCTGCTAAGCGTAGGGAGAACAGGAACCTAAATACCACCGAGCTGTAACTTCACTTGGCTGCAGCTCTTGCTGGGTTATCACCCAGGGTCCCTGGAAGGAGCGGGGCAGCCCTCCCCATGTCCCACCTCCAAAGGTCCGTGTGGCTGTGCAGTGAACAGGGCTGGGAGGTGGCCCTGTCACCCCGGCACCATATCATGCTTCAGCACCCTGCTTTGGTTTGGCACCCAGGCGGCCAAACCTCTGCCAGCCGTAGGCACTGAGCAGAGCTGGGCAGAAAGGGCCTGGGGAGATGGGAGGTCACCAGCTGCTTTAGGGATGGGGACAGTTCATGCTGCCTTAAAGGAAGTTTTTGAACAGCAGTCTGAGACTATGGCTCTGAGAACAGTATTTTTCCCTCTCTGGCTCCCTGGAGGCCACAATGCAAACAGGGGCAGCGAGCAGGGAGCAGGCTGGGAGGAGGTGTGTTTGCATGTCTGCAGGGATCTGCAGCACAACTGGGCTGGCATAATTGGTGCATCACCTGAGGATGGGAACAGACGGGAAAAGAGCCCTGTGTGCTAGTGTTGCTGCAGGAAAGAATGAAAAGTGGACATAAACCTGAAGCTTTGGAAATGCATACCCATGGGCTGTGTCCCTGGCTGAGCAGGAACTCCTTGTGGGCAAGGAGAAGATGTGACTGTTGGCACCTTCTGCTCCCTTCCACCAGCTCTGGAGAGACGATAGGTTCAGGGAAGTAGCACCTTGGTGACCCCTGCCCAAGGAGCAGCACCTTGCCCATGATCTCTGGGTTTCTGCAAAGTCTTCCCTGCTTTGCAGGAAAGCTGCACATCCCAAGTGCTGGAACAACTTCTCGGCTGTGACTTTGGGACCCCCCCATCAGAGCATGGTGAAGAAGGGCTGCATCTGTGACAACTGCTGGAGCTGGCCTCTGCCTTTGATGGGGTTTTTCTCTTTCCTTCTCAGACCATCCTTGGTGGCAAACATGGCACTACACCTGGCCATTGCTGCTGGCATTGCCTGCAGCCCAAAGGGTGAAGCAGCGTGGAGCTGCTGCAGGCAGCGCACACTTTGCTAGGTGATGTTCTCTTGCCACAGGCAGGTGCAAGAACCAGTGAATTATAGTGAGAGCACATCGCTGCAGCTTGTTTGGGATGGATCCAAAGCCCATTAAAGGCAATGGAAAGACTCCATTTTTACCACTGTGTTTTAGAAACTATTATCCTGTATTTCTGTCAGGAGTCTTGTTTCACAGTAGATGGCATGCACTGTCACAAATTACTCAGAAGCAGCAGCAAACACTTACTTAATACAGGGTACCTAAATGTGCATATTCAAATGTGTTTTATCTGGCCGAAGCATATAAAGCTATTTGTGGGCAACGTTTTCTGCAGGCTACTGCTCTGTGTTTCTCTCAACAGTTTACAGCCTTTCCTTCTGAAGTCAAAATCACAGACTTAGAGCTTACTGGCACTCTGAAAAATGTCTGTTATGCTATATATATCTTCCAACAAATTCATGACCAGTGTGCTGGAAAATAACTTTCATTTAAAGGTATTTCAAGCAGGTCACAAGTTAATCAAACAAATTGTGACTCTCAAGTGTGTGAGTTATTGCTGTTAGTTACCTCTCAGCTAATGAAGAGCACAGATGTGTGGGTTTTTAAGTTGAATAAAGTTGCCTGTTGCTACATGTCTAATCCCCAAAGAGGAGGATGAGACCAACCCTGCACCTACTAACCAGCTCTCTTTCAGCTGCCCATTAAAATGTTCAGTGCTGTAAAGGTGCAAGTACTACCCCTAAAGGTGACTTGTTCTTTTGGGTCTCTCTTCAGGTCACATTGTGTATAGGTAATAGAAAACTCCAGCTACCTTAAATACTATTTTGGAACAGAAGGCTAAGATTAATCAGCCCGACAGATGATACTTTTAGCTAAAAGAGAGTATATAAAGCACGAGCACTAAGAGGTGAAGCTGTCCCTGCTGCACTGAGCTGTGTGATCTCCAGGGGGTCTGTTTGCCATGGGAGCAGAGGCAACATCCTTGTTTCTTGGTGTAAATCCCCCAAATTGTCTATTTGCCCAACCTCCGTCTAAGTGTTAATATTCCTTCTTGCTAATCACTCACTTGAAAGTCAACAAGAGAGACCCCCTTCTTCAAGCAGGTAGTGCCACTGGTGCTCATTCACAGTTATATCTCTCTCTCAGATTCTGTTACAGTTCCTCTCAGAAAAAACATCTCTCGAGTTAAGTGATAATCCTGCTGGTTTTGTTAAGGGAGCAGGAAGGACAGCTTTTCTCTGCACCACAGGCAGTCACTTTGCTTCCAGTCAGGATGAAGATTAATCCAGAGGGACAGCTGAGGATGCTCTTCCAATAGCAGAGGAAAAAATGTACCTGCTATTTCAGCCAGTGAGACCAACCCCCAGACTGGGATCCCTTTGAGCCCCAAATCAACTTGCTGTTTGGCCTCCAGGTGCTGACATCTACTGCTGGGTACCCACATCCCCTCCAGAGATGCAGTTTTCTCTCAGTTCTGATGAGGGAAAAAAATATTGGCACAAAATTGGGCAGAGAAAGGGAGAATAAAAAAACACAAAAGCTGTGATGGAGGACAGGACCACCTGGGGCTGGCCAAAATCTTGCAAGGCCAGTGCCCTTCCTGCTGCTCTTTGACAGTGGGCATGAGAGAGCGCTAGGTCCATGCTGGGTCCCGTCTATAAGGGAAGATGTTGTTGCACAAGTAAAAAAGTACTGCAGGATCAGACCTGAGACTGGCACAGAGTGATGGCCACTCAGGCTGTATGAAGTGAATAAAATCTTCTGAACATCTTTCTCTAAGTGTGTAACATGTACGTGATGTGTTCCTGCCTGTTGATCATAGGGGAGACACAAAGCATTATT
This sequence comes from Pandion haliaetus, assembly GCA_013401275.1. Taxonomy (NCBI): domain Eukaryota; kingdom Metazoa; phylum Chordata; class Aves; order Accipitriformes; family Pandionidae; genus Pandion; species Pandion haliaetus. The sequence continues at coordinate 6,198 of VYZV01031109.1, read as the reverse complement.
CACATAAATTTATACAATCCAGAAAGACAGTTTTGTATAATTTACTTTTGTATCTTAGGCTAATAATTTCATTTTTGGGTTCCCACAATACAAATGTAGAGAAGAGAGAAGACCTTTGTAACTATCATTGTAATAAACACAGGTTTTGCTTTTTCCTTATGAAACAATATGTTTTGGGCTTCAGTTTTCTTCATAGTCCCTCTGGCTTTCTCACACGCACTAAGCTCCCCTCCTCCTTACCATTCAGACAGGAAACCAGAAGGTCTGCACGAGGTCAAGTACATTAGCTGAATAAATCAAGTTAGGAAATGAAGAATCATCACTTTTCAAAGCAGGCTTATGACAGAAGAAAAGTATTTATCTTCATTTTTTCATTTTTATAATCAAATACACTCAAAATGCTAGTCTTGAAAAAAAAAAATCAATCAACTAGAAGTCAAGTTAAGTTTCTGCCACTATTTTGTTAAATGTACCTGCATGGGCAGGATACATGTGGCTTTGAGTCTTTACTTAACTGTATCAGCCGCGGTGGCGGTTAGAGGCTGCAGAGACTTGCAGTGATAACAGGCAGGTCTCCAGGGGATGGAGAACTGACCCAGGTGCTTGTGATACCTTCTGAAAGAGTGGTGCACTGGCACGGAGCTCTCTGAACTGGAGGCTGTTTCCACATGTCTCCATTCCTCTGAGAGACATAGCTGTTGCCTTTCATGGCCCCTGGATGGGGAACATAAATAAGTGATCAGGTCTGGGATTTGTGCTGCCTTCCACACAGAAGTGGGATGAAAGGTGGAAGCTCCCAGCCATCCCAATGCAGGAGCTGCAGGTTCTGCAGAGCCAGGCTATTGCCTTTCTCTGTAACCTGTAGCTAGAGAACTATCTTGACACAAATAATTACAGTTTTAAATTGACAAGGCACGATTGTCAGGAAACAGAATGTAAAATGTTAGAGAATTCGTTTTCATTCATACCCTGGGCCAAGGTTTGGTTTCACCTTTCTCAGACATGTGACTGGTTATACAACTTTAATTATTTGATAAGTCAGAGATATTTCTTGTACCAAGAAGCTTACAACTTAAATTGACAGAACAGAAAACAATTAGAAACTAAGTCCCAGAGAGATTCACTGGTAAAGAACTACAGGTCTTTACTTAGCTGAAACCTGGTGTCAAGAAGCTCTGTTCACTGCCGTGAACTCAGCTCCTGTGTGCAGAAGGGAGCTTTGAGGAGGCTAGTGGAAAGAGAACTGGACTTTTGCTTGCACAGGTATTATACGTGCAGACATTTTGCAGGTGCAAGTAAAACAACTCTGCTGTTAGATTTCAGCATAATTATGTCATTTTCTCATCTGCTAAAACCCTTGGGGATGGAAACTAATAGTCTTATTGTTTGGAAATTTGGGGGGTTGTGAGCTGTGTCATCATACTGCCACAAAATAAAACTGCTTTTGTGCTGTGAAACGCAGGACACATGCAGAAAAATATATGCTTACTTGAAAATTTATTTGTTTCATAAAAGAATTTACACGGTGTTTATTCTTAAGCATGGTATAAAGATTTTTCAGATTTAAAAATGAGAAACTGGAACAAGTGGCTCTGCTTCAAGAAGATCTGCTCATTTGCCCTCCTCCCACCAGAAAACCTGAACAGAACTGGAAGCATCCTCAAAAACTGAGGCCAAACAGTGAAGACTAGCAGGGTAAATTTGCAAAGCTTTGGGCAGGAGAGAAAGGAAATTCACAGTCCTCAGAAGAGGTGGGTTTGCAAGAACCAGTTACATGTGCAGCCCTCCTTTCCTGATATATAAACCTTCAGTCCAGAGAGATCCTGCACTGCAAGTGATGTCAGCTCAGTTGTCATCTGTAAGCTCTTCTGTATGCAAGCCAAAGCTGCTTTTGGTATTCACAACCGGGTGCTAAAGTGGGTTAATGAGGAAATGCATTGGGTTGTAGCATTTCCTTTTGAGTTTAAAAGCAAAAGAGAACTCTGTGAATGAAGGATTGCTCTCCTCTGCTTTAACATAACAGCTTTCTCATCTTCTCTCCCCTGCTTACCCTATTAGTCTGCTGCTCCCTGTATAGTGCACTCTGGAGGCTGCAAACGTGAAGTGGAAGAAGCTTCACTGTTGTTCATCCCAGCTGCAATTACCTGCTTTCACCTTTCTGAGCATGTGACTAGTTATGCAAAATTAATTATCCAAGGAGATTGAAATTTCTTATTATCTGCTGAAACTAAAATTTGATTTTTGTATTTCAATAAAAAAGTTGAAAATCTTGCCTGTGGGATTCTGGCAAGCCGCAAACTACTTACAGAAGAATCATTCTGTAATCAGCGGTGATTATCACTGCATTGCAATATTCATCATTTTGTTAGATCTATTGCTAATCTTGGTAAGACTAAAGAAAGGGGGCCTGACTCTGCCTGCCTTTGCACCAGCCTGGGAATGGTGTACTCCTCACTGCTGCTGGTGCTGCTGCGCTGCTCTAGAGCTGCCTTTTGTGAAGCAATGAGTAGGACTGAAGAGAAGAGAGGAGCTGCTGCTGTTCAGTAACCTAAATATATACTCTTTATATTGGGGATTTCAAATGAAAAATTATTCATAACAAGAAAGGAAGCATGAGAAATATTCACTTCATTAACTATTAGATCAATAATGCTGATTTTTCATTAGATTTACAGAAAATGTATTGAGATGTAAAACTGACTACTTTCATTTGACCATTTCTGCATTTTGTATTTTTTATATTTACAAAACATGGAGGGTAAATTTCTCAGCTGGAAGGCAACTGAAACGCAACTGTTTTTCTAGTTAAAGTGATGAGTTTGATTCATGCTTTTGGTATATGACGTGATCATAACGTGCATTGATCTGCACAGTGAAAGAAGAATTGACTACTTGTTCTAGTTCTGCAATTTCACTGTGAGCAGAGGTGGGACAAGCAGCCCAAAAGTTCCTACTTATTTCTTTTACTGCAGTGTGTGCGTACAAGTGACAGGGCACAACAGGCTAGTCAAAACTCACCAGACTGAATTTCCTGTTTGGTAATTAGATTTTTGTTGGATACTTGGACTACAGATGGCTCAAAACTGTCATCCACAATCTGGAATAAGGGTGACTTTCTCCCTCCCCAAAGCATCAACACTTTGGAAACAGTCTTAAGTGTTTTTCCCACATCAATTGATGCTGCTTTCACTGCACTTTTTGGAAGTAACTCCCAGTGACTTCAGGACAAGCAGGACAGGGCTTGGCAAAAAGAATTTCATCCAAATACCCACTCCCCTGGCACTGACAATCTCTCTGTTATGACCTTAAGGAAGCCATCCTAACTTACCTACCTCTTAGAAGCAGTCTGTGGACCCTCAAGAGTTTGTGCACCATGGACTAAAGTGCCTGCCCTTGGTTGTCCTTGGCAAGCAGTTCACAGTGGTTCCTAAAGACCAGAAATGCAATGTGTTGGCATAATACAGCCCATTGTGTTTGATGTATTATTATTATGTATTATGTCAACATGTTTATTAAATGTTCTTCATTGCGCCAATTGTACGATCAGTAATTTTACCATCTGTCCTCACAGTTTCCTTTTGATTTTTACTAAGTGATGGGAGTTGGGGCATTTCATACAGACTTGGCACTTTGTCATTATCAAATTAATGATCTGTTCAAGTTTAATTGTGCAACATCTTAATATGCGAGTCCATTCCTGAAAGAACTCTCACATGGAGACCCTGAGCCCCCTTTTGTGTCCATCACTACTCTGGCACATTCTCTTTCTCCAGGGAATCACACTTTTGAAGTAATGTGCCTCTTACTGGGTGGCTGGAAGATTAAGTTCCCCAGCACTGCAGGAGCTCACCTAAAGGGATAATAATTTTTTTAATGATAGGTATTAATTCAGAATTTTCCCTAGACTGCATTAAAGACAAAGTTTTTCTTGATTTTTATTGGTTTACTGCTAAAAGTTGATCTTGAGCCTCTGTTTTCCTCTTCTTTAGTCTCATGTCATTCTGAGTAATCAAATTTCAGTGTGTAAAAGTTTTCCCTTTCTCAAGTTCTCTGTGCCAACACTCATGGGTAGTTTGGTGCCAGTAGCATGAAGCTGCCAAACCACACAGAAAAGCCGTATCCTCTGAGCACCCTCAAGCAGTGAAGCTTTGGTCTTGGTGACGACAGGTGATCAATATTGCTTATTAAAGATAATAACTTGCTAGTTCCTAGCCCTCACTCCCTTTTTCTTTCTACAGTTGCACAGCTAGTGAAACCAGGCTTGTCCATCAGCTAGTCAGTCTATTTTTTTTTTTAATCTGCTTAGTTGTATATCAGAAAATTTCAGGGTGCAGTTACTATGCATCTGGGGAGCAGGCCAGTCAGTACTGCAGGCTGTGGCCATGCTGGTAAAAACAGTACCTAGACCTGGATCCAGATGCTGGACCATGACTGCCTTTGTCGTTAAACTGCTGGAGCCATCCCTGGCATTTGGGACCATTCCCAAAAGGTGGTTTGGGTGCAGCCACCTTACTTTGAAGGCTAAGCATGTTTAGTTGCATGGAGATGGCCAGACCATGACACCTGGCCACAGGAAAGTGTAGAAGTAGCCTCTGAGTAGGCAGGGGTGACTGCTCTCCTGCTCAACCTTTGGTAACTTCTTAGGGCTGTGCATGAGGTTGGAACAGCACATGGGACTCTCTCAGAGGTGAGGACTGCAGCTGAGCAGAACTCATTCATTTTAAAGCCTGCCCAGCAATAACATCTGCTTTTCCATACTGGCATCAGGAAGTTGAAGACCTGGGTTCAGTTTCTACCTCCTCCTGAACTGGAGGAGATCCACATCCCCCTCTGCACTTCCAGCTGAGCGCCCTGCCCGCCAAGCATGTATGCCAGCAGCCACCTTCCTTGCTTCTGAAGGAAGGTGCCTATGAACATGTCACAGCAGGAGAACCTAATGAGATGGAGGTGACACCAGACCACAGTGCTTCAGAGCACTAGGCTGATGGTGTGGAGAGCAGGGAGAGCTGAAATCTGCTACCCAGGCCCACTTTCCAGGGATAAAAATACCCATAATGGCTGTGCTTTCTTTGGGCTGGAGCTTAGGCTGTCAGCATGCAGTCTCTGGGGGTTAAGCAAAGTTAAAGCAACTCCTTGCATTATTCCCAGACCACAACAAATTTCTGGCAAGAGCTGGCTTCTGGCTCCTTAACTTATACACTCTGGGATGCACATATCAATGCCTAGGCTAGGTGGCCACTTCATTTTCTGGGTTACGCTGAAAATTGCACCCAAGTTCTGTCTAAAGCATCGAAGTGGATTGTCTGAATGTTACCAGGAAGTAGATGGAAACTTTATGTGACTTGCTCAAAAAAACAAATGTGGAAATCATTGGGCACAGAGAAGGCCAAATGGGACATTAAATGTTAGCAAATCAAACAGTCCTGGAACTCACTAAACCTTGTTCTTATCCCATGCAGGTCTCTGGCTGCTTATAACATTAATATATTCGCAGTAAAATGTTGGGCCATTGTTATGGTATGCTGCTTTTTTTTTTTTTTTTTTTTTAACTTAGGTTTGGGAAAGATTTATTGGCAGCTACTTCTACTCCATATTGTTGACATTTTGAAATAGAGGAATGTATTATTAACTTCGGTCATTTTTATTAGTTCAGCAGCTTACTTATGAAAGGCACTGCTGAGATTATAAAAGTGAGCTGCACAAAAGCCATTTGGGAATTTAGCTAGTAAACTAAAAGAGATCCTACCAAAACAAATTGAATAACACAGAAATGTTTATCAAAGCCAAAAGTCAAGACTTAATATTACATGGTGCCAAAATTACTGTACATATTTATGCAGTTGATTCATTGAGAAATACGAGTGAAGATTTGAATAGACAATCACAAATAACATTTTCAAAAGTTTTCATAGAATCATTGAATTGTTTAGGTTGGAAAAGACCTTTAAGATCATCGAGTCCAACTGTAAACCTAACACTGCCAAGTCCACCACTAAACCACATCCCTAAGCACCATGTCTACATGTCCTTTAAATGCCTCCAGGGAGGGTGACTCCACCACTTCCCTGGGCAGCCTGTTCCAATGCCTGACATCCCTTTCAGTCAAGAAATTGTTCCCAATATCCAATCTAAACCTCCCCTGGCACAACTTGAGGCTGTTTCCTCTGGTCCTATCACTTGTTACTTGGGAAAAGAGAC
>VYZV01031107.1:740-32425 GCA_013401275.1 Pandion haliaetus | reverse complement strand
TCTGAGGCAAAAGGCAAAATAGGCAAGTTTGATTTCTGTAGTTTCCTACTTAACTTCCTACTTTCTCCCAGATTTAAGGTTGTCTTACTAAACAGCAGTATAGAACAATTTTCTTTCACCATTAATTTTGCACAGGTTTCATTAACTTTAGACATCTGAAAAGTATATATACAACTATCACCATGGGTCCCTTTCATAGACAAGGGATGATCTACGTAGCTCATTAATCCGATTCATTTTAGACACTGTCTTTTGAAAGAGGTGAATTATACCTTTGTCTCTACTGACTGCACTGATCAGGGACCCACCTTCAAAAGGAGAATGGAGCTCAAGGACAGATTTCTTCACTGTGTATCTAGCCAGGACAATCTCATCACATATATCTGACACAAGTTTCCTGCAGTGAGCCATTCCTTAGTAGGCATAGGTTTAAATGGTGTGCACTGAGTAGACTTTTAAATATTTTTTCACAGGCATTCATTTTTCTCACCCTAAGGGACTCCTAGGAAATGCTATCAAGATATTAAGATGACTATAGAAAAAATAGGCAGTCTCAGACCTGCATACTTTGTTAAAACTACAAATTAACGCTGATAGCACTCCTATTCATCTTCTGACACTTTCTTCTTAGAATCATAGAATAATTTGGGTTGGAAGAGACCTTTAAAGGTCATCAAGCCCAACCCCTCTGCCATGAGCTAGTACTACCAAAACTGTCTCTGGGGATTTGTCATTTCGGAGACAGACAGAACAGATTCTTCCCTCCTGTCCAATGCATTATTTGTGGGATCTACTACACTTCATCACAACAGTTATCTAAATCCGGTATTAATACTGCTGCTGCTGACGCTAATACTTCAAGAGAGATCTGCTACACACCAGAGAATGGGGGGTTGAAGTGCTGTTCAAATTTTGTTTTTCCATTCAAACATAACAATACTAATTTATAAAATTATATTGGAAAATGTCCGCCTCATAAGCCACTGAAATCAGCTATGTTATGTACCGTGGGTCTCTGCAATGTCTTAACTGATCAGACTGCTTTACCCTGAATGATGGTTGAACAACAGTCCATTTAGTTTACACAAGGAGTGACAGGGCAGATCTTGAGAAGTCTTGTCTTTTCCCTATCGTTTGAGCTTTCAGTTAATAATGAGATTCTCTAAGGTAACTTTACCACTTCTCCATAAGTTTCCTGGGGCAAAGACTAACATAGTCCATAGCTATGGTCCCATGTGGCTATGACAGTAATAATCACTAACTGGGAATATCCTCTACTTGCCAGGGCTCCTGGGCTCAGCTTGAAAGCCTCCTGCCGAGAGCTGAGAAAAGACAGAAGTGAGCAGTTCTGGCAGCACGTTCCTTAGAATAACGTAAGCGATGAAGCTACTAGCAATAGTCAGAAAATGATATTGAAGTGTATATGAAATTAAAACTCCTGCTCAATTTTTCTGTTTGCCTCATGCAACTGGGATAACAAGCTGGATTCAAAGTAGACTGCGAGTGGGCAAGCCATTTATATCAACTGCTCTTGCAAACTTCAGTTCAGCTCACCATACTGTTAATCAAGGAAGATAGCAGGAAAGTTAACTGTGATTTGAATGGATTTTCGTATCTTTAAACCCCAGGCAAGAACAGAGATAGTTTTCAGAGCAGTTGCCCCCAGGGAAGAAAAATAATGAGGAAGGTGGCCGAGTGACTAAACATTATTGAGCTAGTATTTGTTACTAAAATAATTATCAGCCTTGGCAGATAAAGCAGGAAATCTGTAGCAGGTTCAGTGAGTCACCATCAGTGAAAGAAAGTGTTGCAGCATATAGGGATGGACAATCCTGATGAAAGCACAAAAGTCAGTTAGATACCCCAGGGAAGAAACAGAGACAAAAATACTCATAACAATTCAATATCCCAGTGAACAGAGTCATGAGTAATATTGCTGTGGGCTACAAAGAATACTCTTCTAACAAAGCTTACTTTTTTATAATGAACACTTTTTCTTCCTGACAGGATTGCTCTGCTCTCGCTTTCTCCTTTTCTCAGAAGCCCTGTGGGAATCAACACTAAGGTCTATTTAAAACAAACTCTGATCTTGCAAACTTTCTATTACTACAATATTCATTGTCAGCACAGACCGTTTAGTGAAAAATTAACAACCCTCCTCCAAAATCAATCTGTTGAACTGAATTTGCTCTATGGGGGTTTACGATATCCTTCAGTCACAATCAGTCATAATGTTGCTTGGTATTCCTGAAAATATCTAAGAAGTCCAAAGCATTAATAAGTACTAATTTTATCACCGATTCTAAATAATTTTATTTTTTATTCCAAAAGTGTTTCAGTTGCCAGAAGACCAATAAAATGATTTTTGACTCATGTGTAGAGGGAAAGTAAACAGCTTGCTAATAAAAGCTAATCTTACACTCTTTGTCCTGAAACATTACTTTTTCATGAACAATAAATATCATTTCAAGAGAAATAGCATCCATCTGTGCAAAATACATGAAGGAAAACTGCTGGAGACCAAGCAGAACTACTTTAAGCACTTAAAGTGTGTAAGAGTACTGTCTATTTGTAACAAACTTAAGTATAGTTAGATTTACATTTTAGTAGCAAAAAATAACAACAAGCAGGGTCAACACAAACCATCAGCTATCAGAAAGTTATCAACAAATAGCAACAGTTACTACATCCAATATAGTGCTGGTAAAAATGAAATTGATTTAATTCATCAGAAAGATGGGTCAAGGATCTGAATGAGGATTTGGCCTGCAGCAAAAGAAATTTAGAGTTTAACACAAGCAATTATCTCAAGCTCAATAGCTTTATTATCCAATTACTGTATAGTGAATTTTTCTACACCTTTCCAAATAAGCAGCAGATGTTCCAGCAGCAGAAACTGCATACATTAGTAATGAAACGCAGCTCATGACATATTGTACCCAAGGGCACAGAAATCCTTTGATTAAGCAAGTATTTTCATAGTGGCTGTACAACAGGCAGACTAAAAGAGTCTTCAAGTCACACGAAAATATCCTAATTTGCTGGGGTCTGGAGGAAATCAGCTACCTAGTAGTAAACTAAATTTCAAGGAAGCACATTATCAGAAGCTGTTACGAAACAAAAAAACCACTACCCGTTTAGCAACGGACTAAAATCTGTTGTTAACAGTAACCTTAGGAGAATTTATATTTAAAAAACTATTCTTGTATCACTCTAGTTATAGTCAATTTATTTGAGGTGAGACAGAGTATGGACCAATTGTTCATCCTATGTAGTTTTTAGCTGGACCATTTTGAAATGGGTAAGAACTTCCAAACCCATCTCCCCTATCAAAAAGTGTACCAAAATCAGTATTTACTGTTATTCACCAATGAGGAATGGTGTTACAAATTGACCAACCTAATGCTAGATATTGTTAAATGGGTAATCTCAAATTCATTCAGGTCACAAATAGCCAGTAGCCAGGAGATACACCTTAATTTCAATTTGTCTGATCAAAATAGAGATTGTTGATTTCAAAGTTACACATGGGCCATCGATGCAAGTACTTCTTTCAAGCTGCATGAATTTTTAATGACCATTACAAAAATGAAACAGTTTTCTGTGCTTCTGACCTTTCCTGCTTACTAAGGCTGTTTCGCATTTACACATACCTTTCAAAATCTATAATGAAAAGGTTTTAGGGGAGTGAAGTAGCTCATGGGAAGTCACCACATTCACATTAACAGCAGAGCAGTTGAAGACAAATGAGCTATCAATACAAGGAAATCAAAAACATGGGCTGCATCACTAAACCCAAGTCATACCTACAGTGTTTCATCAAGATCGATGATGCCCATAATCAAAAATGTACCATCCCTATTTAGCATCCTTACAACCTTAACATCCATCAAAGCAGTAAATATATTATGAAAGCAAAGATCGTATTCAGAGGCTGTGCCTAATGTGACTCTAAAGAAGCATTTTTGTGCAGTGAATTACTCTTTTAATGTTTTTCCTTTCCAGTTTACTCTGATAGAAGCTGTTAAAGTAATGGCAGATGTGTTGGCATATAAAGAGCCTCTTGGCAAGGAAGAACGTACAAGTTTGTTTTTTATTTATCTTACTTCCTCTTGCACTTAGATCATGATCTTGAAATTTATCTCATTCTTTCCTTTTATGTTTAGGGACATTAACGCAATCCTGTCACTGCTTTAAAAATAAAAACAGCAGCATTCAATAACTTCTGTAAACAACCTTTAATAAAGGTCTAGAGCTCAAGTGGATAGCAAGAAGGTAATAAAATGCCTAATACCACTTATAGGTCATGTAATACGACAGTTTATTTTAGGTCATCTGAGCAATGGTATGGGACAGCTAATACCATTCTCTATCTCCTTAGTCCTAGCTTTAGAATTTGTAACACTATCAGAGTTGGTTTTCATACCTTCTTCTAAGGCTTTACAAGACCAAACTGTCTTTTTCTTCTCCTTATATGCATATATGAAACTCAGACAAGCCTTAGACATTTAGTAAATTGGTTTTAAATTAAAAATCAGGCTTCACCGTTAATATGCATTTCAGCTTTTCAAAGGACTTTAAAGACTGCCAGTATAACATTGCATGCTAGAGCTATGCATGGGAAAATGCACAGAGCTCAAGTATCTCCAGCTAACATTGTCTGAATTGTGTATATCCAACACCCAGAAGGCATACTAGCAAAGACAGTGAAATGATGGGTAGTTAACATGCTTGTCAGTAAAAGCATCTCTGTACAACTAAGAACCACACTGATTTGATAGAGTACCCAAGCACATAGTGGGGTGTATTACATGGGCAAGGTAAGATATCCTTCAAAACTAGTTTCGATTGGCTGAAGAGCTGCTCAGTGGATGTCACAAGTTGTCTGACCCTTTCTTGTGCCTTCCATAGAAAAGAATAATCACGATTTAGGTCTAATCAGGTGTTTACTAGGGTATTTGAAAGGGGAAGCACTGTGTTACAGGCTTCAGTTGAAAGATTTGCCCTGAAGAGCCAACATTTTGTTACGTTCTGTAGTCCTGTCTGGAAACCTGCTGAATCTTAAAAAAGAAAAAAACTTCAAATGAACAGAACTTTAGCAAACCTGCTGAAAGGTCTCATTCATGTTTTGTTCAAGGAATGAACAAAGGTTTGGGCTGAACCACCTAAACTCAAAGCAATGTGTCACACATTTCTCTCACATATTCTCGCTCCTCTCCCTCCAGGCGCTTTTGAACATCATTTTTTTTTCCCCTGTCTTAAATATGTTATCACAGAGGTACTACCAGCTCAGCCTTGGCCAGCAGCGGGTCTGTCTTGGAGCCGGCTGGCATTGGCTCTATCAGACACATAGGGGAAGCTTCTAGCAGCTTCTCATAGAAGCCACCCCTGTTTCCTCCCTACTTCCAAAACCTTGCCACACAACCCAATACAATGTGACACTTAGGGACATGGTTTAGTGGTGGACTTGGCAGTGTTAGGTTTACAGTTGGACTTGATGATCTTAAAGGTCTTTTCCAACCTAAATGATTCTATGAAAAGCAAAAGTTGCTTTTAGAACACAATATACTACCCCACACCTCTACTGCATTTAATGAGGTAGTTCACCAGAGAAAGCCATTATAATTTCTTGTTGCCATGAAAGGAAAAAAAAAAAAAAAAAAAAAAAAGACCTTCTACATGTTCAGGTTTGTTGGCTATGGCAGAACAATGTTATATTGAAATGATCATCCCTAAAATTCAAGCATAGTGTGCTGTTGAAAAATTAATATTATATGACAGTCATGAACCTCAACAGAGAATGTGCTTGATGTTTTCTTTCAGCAGCATACTCTGACAAATTACAGAAACTGAGTTTGAAAGACAAGTCACTGAGGCTGAAATGCCTTGGAGGGAGAGAATAAAAGTGTTCATGGTATAGTTGTCAGAGAAAACCATCTCCTGATTTTTATGGCTTTAGACTGCCCAAGACCAAGGACACGATCAAATATCTAATGCCACCCCCACACACAGAGAATTAAAACAGTTCAAATCCAGCTAAATAGTGTCTCTTTCAATGGTTTAGCATTTATTAGAAATGGTGACTGTCCTTTTCACAAAAATATATACTAAGAAGAATTAACTCTGACTATTTCCTAATTATTCCCCTCTCTGGAATTCTTCGTGAACATTGTCATTTCTATGTCAAGAGTACCCTTGCATGCATGAGGAAGTGCTTGTTGTACAAATTTAAATTGCTTGGATTGTAGCTGCAGGGCTGGTTACTATATTCTTCCTCTAATCTCTCAGTTAGAGATGTCTTTTCTAATCTTAGAAAATTCATACCAAAATCCTTCACCAATCCTCAAAACTGTAGTGTCAGCTCTGGGGAGATAAATACTGAAATTCCTCTACTTTCAGAGCTCGGCTTCCAGCATACTGCACTGTGTATTATACTGCCTGTCCTTTCACAATGGACTGAAATGGAAATGTATTTGCAGTTTTTCTTTTAAGGAGTCAGTGACCAGCAACAATGCAGAAACACAGAACAAACTTCTGAAAATTCAGTACCACTTAAAAATGATACTGATAATATAATGGTAGGCAGTTTAAAAAGAAAACTACATGTTCATCTTACTGAAACTTTTAGATGAGCCTACTCTGTGTAACAATTGTAACAGCCCCAAATACTATTCCTTCTTTAAGTCTCACATTGCAGTGTTCCAGCCTCCCCTTTTGGAACAGCTCTTTTAACCCAGCATAACCGTCATTTTCCCATTTGACAGCTTCTGCAGAAAGAAGAATGGAGCAGAAGAAGAAAGCTCCTTTCTGCATATTTGGTACAATTTCAGTGTCCTTCCCCAGCCTGTAATACTTAGGAACTCTGTGTACTTTGTAACGACTTTTCTCCATACCAACCCCTGAAGTCTTCCTCTTAGTTTCTGCCCTATTGGATAGGATGGTCTGAATCAATCCACTTTTAGCTAACACCTAACCAAAATACCCAAGTTGAAGACATAATTTAGCATTTTACTAAGGTACCAAAATTAATAATCTAGGAAATTTAAGCTCCGTATATGACCCACTGCCCCAGTGGATCATTTCCTAATTATTCCTTCCTTGTGAATTGTTAGTGTACCTCCTGCTTTCTATGGCAAAGGTGTCCTTGCATGCACGAGCAAGTTAAGCCTGGATTCATTCTACCTCGAGTAGCCATTACCTATGCAATTGCAAACGAGTTTTTTATGCCTCTTACATGTGAAACATGATTTTCAAAACATTTATACAACAGTCAGTATTCAGGCAAGACCACTCAAAGACAGTATCTTCAATATGTGCTATTTTGACCTCTAGCAACTTTATATGTCAAAAATATAATGGCTTCTGCTAGAACTCCCACAACAGTGAAAGATTTTTTAAAACAGCCTATTACTTTCCTACTCAATATAGAAAGCAGATGAGCCACATTTAAAATACTTTCTTCAGAAACAAAACTCAGAACTATTCAGACTGGAAGGGGAATAGACAGCTAAAAGCAGCTGTAAACCAACTAAAACTATCATTCAATGTTAACTACAGCAGTCACTGTTGCTTCTGCTTAAAAATGATTTTGAATAAAGAGACCTGAATGTATAATGATTATATCTTCTATGCTACATAAATAACTTAGGAGTTTAAGTCTTTGTGAACTTAGGAAAAAAGGGCTACAAGCATATAATTACATTTAGTGATCAGATTACCTAAGAAATAGGACAGACACCTGGACATTTTAAAAGTATTTTAAAAAATGAGATGTCCCTATAGAAGTAGTGGAAAAGATGAGCTCAACATAGAATATGGTTCAGATCAAAAGAATATCAATTATATATTAGCATTTTATCTATTAGAAAGAAGGTATCTTTAGCCTCATTGTAATACGCAGGGTTAGATTTTTCTGGTTTTCATTTAAATCAATAAAATGTTATCACTGTTATAAGAAATGGACAGATTCTTAAGGAAACTCTTCAAAGGACTGACAGAATTGTTTTAAAACAAACTCACAGGGACTGCAAAATATATACGAGATTGAATCTTATTTAAACTTAAGTACTTAAGTCTTTTCTTTGATTACAACAGCTTAGATCTGACTCACCCTGGTGTTATTTTATTTGAAGACACAGGCTTATACCAGGAAATAGCCCTTTTATTACAGAATCCTATAGTAATTGGATGCATCAAACTATAGCAAGAACAGCTTCCTCAATTATCAGGGACAGAAGGAAAATGACATATGCATAGCCACTCCCTACTATGTATTTGTGGGGATTTGAAGTTTAAAAGGATAACTACCTCAGGAGCACTGTGGCCCAGTTGCTGTTCCCCAGCTGTCAGTGGTCCCTGCCTAATGGCATTGCACAGAACAACTAGCAAGGAATAGGCAGTCTGTTAACCCAGACATGAGGTGATGCCCTGACCCTGCAGTAATGCCAAGGTACTTTCCCCTGCATGTTCCTCCCTCCCCTGCCAAGAGCACCTGGGCACCTCCAGCTCTTCCTCTTGCTATTTCATGCTCACAGTGGCTGGTAGGACGTCTTGTGTGGGAGTGCAGAGCAAGTCACGGTTCAAATGAGGAAGAGCGTGGAGAAGTGCAATGAAGTATTGTGTCTGAGAGCTTCTTATCTATTGCGGGGTACAGGTGTTGCTTCAGGTATGCTGGAGGTAACCTAAGCAAGCAGTCCTGAGGGCTACAAATGCAGGACTCTGTCCAGCTGGAATTGGATCTGTGTTGTTCCTATAGAAGTCAACAAAAAATGTGTTTCTGTATCCAAGACAGAGGATGATCCACTATTGTGGATGCTACTCCCACATCCTAATGGTGGGTATTCACTTTCTGCTGCAGTACAGAATACCTGTTCAACTTTCAGCAAGATACTTAATGGTCAATTAAGACAGACAGTATTCAGAAAACCAAAATGAGAAGATGATAGACAATCGTGTGCTTTTGGACATCCTATTGCATTATTATCTGTATCTCTAGGCATCCTAAAAGCTGAGACATAGTCTCTCTGTGCTTCTACTTAACAGCATGCTAATTCATAGAGATATTGCAAGCACATCTATAATTATAAAGGATTGGGATATTTAGCTCTTTTGCCATCCCAAGTATCCAAAGTGCAACATACGATACAGTATGAGGAAAGCTTGTCCTTCCTAAAATAGTGTGCTAGAAGTCTGACTGTTCATTGCTTCTTCCAAAACAAGTATTAGGACATTTCAAAGGAAGCAAGCAGCAAGACTGAATGAAAGAAAATGGTTCCATATACAACGTGCAGTTAAACTGTTGGAATTCCTGGCCTAGAAGCGTTGTGGATGCTTAAGGATTACATGGGTTCAAAGGGAAACCGAACAGACGAACAGGAAAAAAATAATCCTCTGAAAGATGCTAAACATCAAGAAACCACCTCCGGCTCCAACAGTCCCTGTGTTGCAAAGTGTTAGAGGATGGAAGAGTACATACACTTGCTACGTTTTCCTATGCATTCATTTTCATTCAGACAAAGAATACTTCAGTCCCATGTACCAAAGCAACTCTTATGTTCCTGTATAAAGTCATTGACAAAATACCTAACATACATTAAGAATCTTTTTTGCTCAGCACAATTCATCTTCTCTTTTAAAGTTCTACTTCTATATGCTAAATAAAAATGTTTATGGACTCTTTTTATTATTTGGACAAATCCAAGTGCTGTCACATCCATTTCTTGGCATGGCTGCAATAAACACACTAAAAATTAGGATACCAGATAAAATTAAGCACTTTGGCAATTGGAGGTGGATTATCTCAGCACTGAATTCATTGCCAGCAATGGACACAGCAGGAAAAAACAGTGTGAAATGCTTGCAATCGAGTTTACAAAAGTACAAGCAGCTGTCTGCACACAGGGCATCTTCTGTTGTGTCTCAAAATACAAGTAGAGTACCTTTACTGTGACAGCACGCAAATAAGCAAAATAACTGACAAAAAGAGGAGTATTAGGAAAAACAAAGAGGAATATCAGGAAAACGCTGCAGAATCCTATCAACCCATACCAATACAAAACACTTTGTACAACTATTTTTAAAAACCTTGAAAGGTATCACTGAAAACAACCAAACCCAACCCTGAAATCGGGAAAGGATACTAAAACATAATTTCGATGATTCATTTTGACAGCTTTACTTTGATTTTAATGATGATTCAGATACATATACATCAGCATAAAAGTAATAGATTTTCAGGTTGCAAAGGTCAGATGGGATTATATTAGTCTTTTTGTGGGGGCTTCCCCATGAAACTGCTACTTGTATTTTGCTACTTCCCCATGAATGCTACTCGCATTTTGAAACTCAAGGGACTTCAACCAAAACTGTTGCAACTAGTGGAAATTATCACATTTGTAAAACAGCAAAATAAAAGTCAGAAAGGTTTAACTGTACTGAAAAATGTGTACATCTAATAGAGGCACACAATCAGAGGCTGAACACATAGACTTGTAGTTTTGTAATTCTCAAGAAGATATTGGCAAGTACACAAAAAATTGACAAAAATAATACAGAAGTACACAATGACCACATATAAATATATTTTATATCTGTTTTAGTAGGAGCATTCTCAAGAGTTGAGATTCAGATGTATGAGGAACAAATGTGTAACAGAACCCAAATTTTCTGAGGTCCTAATTCATATGGATGCTTTTCCAAAGCCCACTAAAACTAATGGGGGAAAAAAAAAATTGTTTCAGAAATATTTTTTAATCACTATTAAGTCACCAATGTTTCTAAGTTATTTAAACAAATTTTCTTGTATTCTATCTTTCAGACAAATTTTCTTTTCAAAGAACCCTGTCTCAAGCAAGTTTAGTCCATCTCCAGTGGGTTATAATTCCTCTTCCAACACTTTGACTGCAAAACCCTCTTAGAAGAAGGAAGTTCCTCATTTCAGCTTTCAGTGCCAGATTATCCTTGTCACACCTGAAGTGCAGCTGAGACCAATCCTTAAATTGTTTCTTACGGGAAGACAAGAACAGCAAAGAGAACTGGGAAGTAAGACCCTGTGGGTGGAATGGAGGTAAACATATGGGTTTGAGGTTAAGCCAAAAGAAAGTATCACATCCTAATCTTAAACTACTGGACACTTCTATAAAAGAAAATTAAACAGAGTTCCTGGGGTCTTGGACCAGGGCAGTCTCTCTGTGTAACAATTCTGAAAGATGATCTTGTGTCCACCTTTGCTGCTGGACTAAGGTCTCTGTGAGAAACTACAGCCATGAGAGGGGCTGAAACCGAATCTCATAGCATTGTTCAGGAGTACTGCATTAAATGGCTTTCAACCAGACCATTTCTATCCTTTTGCTTCCACAAAATATAAGCAATTTCTGAAGAAGCCGCAAGCTCTAACTGCTTCCAAAAGAAGTGTGATAGTTGAAAGCAAGCCAAAGCTGATAATGATTGTACAAGCAGTTATTTCCACAATTCTCATCTGTAGGCTCCATTAACATCAGAAAACTTTTATATTTTTGTCTGGTTCCTTTTTATTTTGTATTTCTTTTAAGAGAAATCAGCAATTTAATGCTATTAGTGATGTACCCTCCTAAGCATGTCACCTAGTGTGATGCCAATTTAGAGACTCAATTGCCTGGAGGATAAGTTGAAAAGAAAATAAGTGTTCTGAAGCTGTGGGAAACATAGTGTGCTATCCCCACCATGCTGCTTTTCAGTTTGATGCTGATTTGAGGCTCCGGGGAACTCTTGGAGCCTAAGTTAAACACTGTGCTGAACTAAGCAGTCACTGGGAAGTGGCACAGTCTGGATTCACTTCCCAAACACTTGTTCTTTTCAACAGCTCAGTCATACAGCACATAAGCCTTGAAAAAAGAATTGAAATATAAAGCTGCACAGTGGCATAACAGAGCTCAGCACCAGTCATCAGGACAAGATGACCGCAGTAAGTACAAAGGGAAAATATACTTTTATAGGATTTGAAGCGCACTGTGTAAATCAAGAGATATTTAGTCTCCAGTTAAATTTAGATCCTTCCCTCTAGATTTGGAGATCTTTTCACCAAAACTTTAACAATATTTTACTTCCATTTAAGATATAAATACACTACAGGCTAAAATAAGGCCTATAACAATAACCACACAAACTTCAGGACACTTCAGAACTCCAGCCCTGGCCAAGCAAACAGCAGGGCAGGGATGGCAAGCCATCCAATGAAGTTGCATATGTTTGCTGCTGCATTTCAGCAATATGCTGGATTGCTGTTCTTATGTATTCCACAAATCAAAAGGTCGCTTTCAAGGATTTGTCTCAACTGTTACCCTCCTCCTTTTCTCAGGATGCAAACCTACTATATCACAAATAACTGCTGCCAATCAATATTACTGAAAAGCAATTCTCCAAGGATATTAAGGGCTAAAATTTGCATAATAGCTACCTAGACTACAGATCACAGCTGGATCAAGGTGCCTTTGCACTAAAAATATATACACACACGACAAAAATATGGTGGTACATGCTTCAAGGAACTGACAGGCTAAATGACTGACCTAACAGATATGTAAAGATGTGACAGACGGCATGAAAAAAATACGAGATAAGTTACAGACTCAAGACTATGTGAGGAACCCATAATCCTGTGAGGGTACATGGATGCAAGAAATGCAAGATTTTCTTATGATGTCAGGAAGGGATGTCACACCTTGTTTTGCACTTGCTCACCAATCAAGTACTGGATGCAATCTCAGTGAGACAAAGGCAAAGCACTTGCAAAGGGACTTTGACAGCATATTCCAAGGTTAGTGCACAGAAGTAACCAGGTGCGTATGTGCTTAGGGGATAGAACAAAATATGAGCCTGACGGATTTGCTCTAAACCTGTTCATGCAGGTATCTATGAGTAACTCTGACACGCTCATGTAAAAACAAAGTTCTAAACAGAATTTGGTGACACCTGGATTTGTCAACCAGCACTGGGATTTGTTACTTATTAACCAGTTTGATGCATTTATTTATTTATTTATTTATTGTGAGCAGACTGTGCCCAGAGTTATTTGAAAATTTCTTTTTCCATCACTGTGGTTTATCTTTTCAGGTCATACACTATTTGCACACTTTTAAAAACACAGCTTATTCATGCTTCTCTGTATAAAGCCTTTGAGGGCCATTCCTTTCTACCATATACATTTGTGTGCCATTGAGAAACACAATTATAAAATGCCCAAACCATTACAACATACATTGTCAGTGGCTACTTAGGGACTCTCTTATGTATTACTAACACACTCATCAATATATTTGCTACATATAGTCTAAGCTTGAATACTGAAAATGCTGACACTCTTTTGGGTATTTTGATAAGTCTACAAATGAAAAATTTTCTTAACAGAAAGAATTGTGTTTTTTCCCTACCAAGTTTCTGAAGGCATCGATAACTTCCTTTACAGTCATCTTAAAATCTAGCGCTGCCAGCTTGCTAACTGTTTTCCGTTAGGCATTGGTATCTCAGCTATGGTATAAATAGCAGGATAGCAATTTTGTCTTCATGGTATAAGGCAGTCTAGCTCTGAACAGGAAACAAAAGCAATTCTGAACAAACTGAAAGCCCAGGGATCTCTGCAATACTGATCTCTCATGACTGTACCACAGCTAGTATTAGCAATCACAGAACCAATTCACGTTTCTGCTTTAAGATTACCCTTCTGAATGCTGCTATATGGCCTGAGCACCCTATGCCCTTGTGACACTCTCAGATGCAGTTTGTGTTCTCACTGTCTCTCATCCTCTGAAACTGTAGAAAGGGAGAAGAGCTATAAAACAGGCTTGAGCGTCGACTGAAACCCCTCCGGCAGAGGCATCTGCCGAGAAGGATCACTGCCATCCAGAGAAGAAACTGCCAAGGCTACTGGACTGCTCCTGCCTATTTTGGCTTCTGTTGTTACTGTCACAATAGAGGGTAAGGGAGATAAGGAATCCCACCACGCCAGGCCCGTGGTTCCCAATAACTGGAAAGAGGAAGGGATCATAGAGGGCTTTCTCCTGGATACCCATGCCATGCACAGAGACGGCATTTTCCCCACAGACGTTGCCACATTTCCAGGGTAGAACATGACTTGTGTGTAATCAGATCAAAAGCAGTGCAGTTAATCACAGTATGGAAAGGAGCCAGTACCATCTGAGAGGTCAGTGGCCGAGCAAGGAAGAAAACCAATGTACGGCTGGACAACGAAAGAGGAAAGCAAGAGTTCTGGAGCTGGAGGACACTGCAGCAAGCATCTGAATTCTCAGGTGACTGTGTGAAGTGCCATTTTTTGAGTTTGCTCTAGTGTTAGCGCCTTCTCTTTTATTTCTATTTAATTGTGTTGTTCAGCTTTCTGATTTCTAATACTTACTGTTATAGAAATGACACAGTGCTCAAATAACCTTAATTCTTTTACAAAATAAGTTTTGACTGGTACACAAATATAAAAAGACAGTTTGGCTGACCTTGGAGCTAGACACATCACTCCTTAGAAAAATGTTGTTGTCCCCCACCCCCATAGTAAGGGATATTTGGTTAAAGTCCAGTGATATTAGCAGGTTTCAGCATCCATTTTTCTGTTTCCTGGAATACCAGGGGCCAATCAACTGGCATAATTTCAACAAAGTCAAGCAGATCATTCCAACAAGAAATTAAGCAATGGGCACCACAAGGCAAGTTCTTCCTGTCACTGAGCCACAAAACAGTGCAGATCATTATGCTAGTTCCCAAAAGTTTCTATCCAACTAATTCAGAATTTAAAACAAACAAAAAACAATCCTAAAATAATCAGTTCTACAGTGTTCAATCAGTCAAGAGATGAGGAGTTCATTTTCTTGGACTGATAAGATGCTTTGTGATTTCCTGTGTGTTCCTGCATGTATCATTTGTCAGAAATCTTTGAGTGTTCTCCTTTACTAACAGGGAATAATTAGCAATCTTTATTTCAAGTGAATATAGGAGAATTATCCCCTTCAGAGAATATATATGAAATACAACAACAGAGTGCAAAAAGAGAGAAGCTTTGATTGAAAACAACGTTTTAAACATACCAAGATTACTCCTGAGGTCTTTGAGCAAGCGGGGGAAGAAAAAACACACCCCCAAAAAAACAACCAAACAAAAACCCCCAGAACAAACAAACAAACAAAAGCACAAACACCAACCAGAAATTCTAAGCATGTTAAAAAGAATTGGAAATTGTTAGCAATATGTTCAACTAGGATTGCTCTAAATATACATTGGACTGACAATGTAGTTGACTTGTAATTTATAAACAAAAAGTATGCAAGTCACCTGTTCTTCGAAATGTGAGTAGCCCTGAGAGAAAGCTCACAGCTCTGCCAAAAATATAAACAGCCTTTGAAAGCTGCTTGTTAAAAAAAAAAAGTGTAGAAGGACATTTGCAAATAAATCTTTAGAGACAGACTTCTTCAGACAGCCATGTACAACTGCTGTAACATATTTATAGAAGGTTGCTTCATGGTCACAGAAATACTAAGTGTATTAACCACTGGCAAAGCATTGCCCTGTTGCTTAAGTCAAATGAACTCTGTCAAAGATGGGTCTGCAGTATTCAGGCATACACTTTAGCAGAAAACTATCAGTTTGATTACTGTGTCAGAATTAAAATAAACTTAAATGGGGAATATGAAAGAGCTTCTTTCCCCCTGCTCCCCCCTTATCACCCCTAAACTACTTGTACTAGAGATACCACTAAAGCCTTCCTTTTGTCTTTGTCTCCGAGAAAGATGAGACAAAAGAAGAACATTAAGACTTCCCTAGAAAAAAGGAAAGGCAGCAGTCAGGGAAATAGGTCAAGAATTAGAAGACTAAAGTTTGTAACAGTAGTCTACCAGGGACCTCTTGTGAGTTCCTCAGTAAACCAGATGGCCAGTTTCAGAAGGATATTTAAGTGCTTATCTCCCTGTGAAATCAGTGGGATCTGGGTAATGCAATCCCTTTGAGGAGCTAGCTCTCAATTTCTTTGTGCCTCACTCCCCTACCTGTAAAAAGGAGGAGATACCACTTTCCTACCTCACCCACATGGTGCGAGTTTGAGTATTTATAGACTGCAAGGAGCTCAGATGCACTACATCAGATAATCCCAACAAAGTAGTTAATGTGCTGAACCAGATCTCTCTCCTTTCACATACTCAACAAATAGAGAAAACATTATTTTGGGAGAAATCACAAAACCCTCCCAAGTATAACCAAACAATATTTAACAACACTGGCCCACAATGAAGCAACTNAGGCAATCACTTTCCCTTTTTTGCTTTGGAAAAGTGATTCTTTTTTTTTCCCCCATTCATAAATTTGTGAAGGATACCAGTTATAAGGAGCTTTAGCAGAATTCAGTAAAAAAAAATATATACAAACTCTTGCTATGGTATTTTCCCTTTCAAAAAACTAGGTAAGTGTTAAGACTACATTGGGGTTTTTTGTTCAGACACTGAATGATCTTACGCTTGACCTCACACTATACAAAGTAATTTTTCCTCCACTATTTCTGAAAGAGGGAGAGAAAAATAACAGAGTTTTCTGAACTCCATTTTGCTTATTACTGTTCAAGTTTCCTGTGGAGCTCAGATTTCCTTCTCTAAGCAAAATGGTAGTGTCCAGGCTTCTCCAATGTAAACAGTGTGAGTACCTAGAGATGCTCACAGTTTTACTTCCCTTTACCTGGAGCAGTGAGTTCCTCTTCAAATGCGTTGAAACTAGCAGATAAACCCTTGGCACAAGGGTAGAGAAGTGATTAGGCAAACCAGTACCACCCCAAAGTAACTGCCATTTCTTTGCTTTCTAAAGATTATGCTGGTAGTTCGAGGTACTCTCCGCTGCCACTAAGCTTGCACCGATTTTTTTCCTCGTAGAATTTCCCAAGTATTTGCAGAATTCATGGAAAAGCAAAGTTGTGTACAGCAAAGTTAAACTGCAAGAGCTAGTGCTGTGCTGAGAGTTGTACCCTGTTAACAGTGAAGGAGAATTGTTCCAGTTTAACAGTGGAATATGATGAAAAAAAAGACACTGAACCACATTGCTACTCCTCAGCAAGGACACTTTCTCTGAAAAATTTACTTTTCTACTCCCAGATGTTCCTACCATGGAGCCATTAAAATCTCAACAGTTATTTTTCTCTACCGGTTTGTTCCCAGAATTGCTCACAAATTCTTCCTCAGGAAGTCAGTGAACAAAGACAAATTTCAACCTGAAATTTATATGTATGAGAATTCTAATACATTATAAGCAATACTCATCTTTAACAATTTCTGTATTACATTATGACAACACAGCATACTGCATTATGACGTAGAACTAAAAATAACTACCAAAAAACAGTTGAAAAAACAGTCTGGCTTCCATTCAACTTCAAATTTAACTAATAATCTTGTATTCAGTCTTGCACTTACATTCAATTATGACTAGCAATGCTTTGACATATTCAGTGCAAAACACATGAAGAATGTAATTTGTGTTATCCTTTCTTTTCATTTTATATCATCATCTATTTTATTTGCATATAAAAGAGCAAACGTGTTTAGTCCCTTGTGGAACTAGAAAAGCTGTACAAATATTCCACATCCTGTTGGCTGTTTCTACCCAAGCTGTGCTAATGCTGACAAACCCTTTGAAGTTACTATAGCTCTGGGAGAAACAGACGGTCTTTATAGAAAAGCCAGCATTTCAGAAAACCAAAAAAAAAAAGGATTATTTTTTCTTGATTGGAGCCAAATTACAAAACTAATTTCTAATTTAAATCTGCTGGTTCTTTTCCATTTGCTCAAACACCAAGTTTTTAATACAGACAACCTTGGGCACTGCTGCAGTGCTATTAAAGCTCAGGTTGAAATGCCAAGAATGCTGGGATGTGCTTGATGAGACTCTATTCCAGTAGAAACTAGCATTCATTTAAAATCCAACTGAAAAAATGCAAAACTAAATTTTATAAAACTTTCTTAACATGTTAGATATGTAGATCCAATAAGTAAATCTTATCATCAGTAGCCATCTATTCCATTCTGCCAATTCAAGATTAGTGCTTTAATGTATTTTCCAGAGTTTTATCTAATCCTGTTCTAAAAGTATTTTCCACCAATTTCCTCTAGTACTATCACAGAACTAAATACATTTCAGTCTATCTGAGCCTTATCTGAAGCCCACATTATCTGCACATCTCAGTCATTCACTGTTAAAAGTATAATCTTAAAAGGCTCTTCTGAACTTCTTTCAAACTTCAGCTGCTCAGAGAAAATCACCAGTGGAAAGGTTATTTCCTTCCTTCACTTTTCTGCATTATCCTGCTTGCACGGGATATAAAACTCAAAGCCACTCCTCAGCTGCAAAAGTACAACAGCAGACTATGCAGAGGCACAGGCTGCTCAAAGCACGACTCCTGGGTGCTCCACGGATACCCATCAAGCCAAGACAATCTCTTAGCGCTCTTTGAAAACAATCTTCATCTACAATAATGCTGATTGATCAAAAGCTACCTATATCAAAGACTGCACCTCCACAATTCATATTTACAGCATACCACACTCAGAGGCTGTCATGCTATTCAGGATGAAAGTATAGCAAACAAGGCGTACACAAAACTGAACTTCAAATGTCTGAGTAAAAACCATAACCCTGAAGTAAGCCACTAGAAGACATAAAACCAAGCCAAAGATTTTAGGCCAAAATTGCCAACGCTTTTCCATTATTAAAGAAACTATGATTGTTAAACATATACTAGCTTAAGGAAGAGGTTACACATGCTCTCTCACACCTACACAGAAGAATACAAATGCTTATTCGTAGAACCAAGGCAAGCCCAGAAAAGGTTGCAGTGACCATCTACAGGAGGGTTTGGCCCTCTTCTCTACACTACTAAAAGCACAAGAGTGCCAGTGAGCGCAGGAAAAGGCTAGGCGACTCATCTCTTTTATTCTGTTCCCCACCTGTCCTCCCCCACCCTCCCCAAAGCCCAACAATACCGCCTGGGGAGTCCCTCTGCAAACAAGAAGCTGAACAGTCCATTTCTGTATGGACTGGGGAAAGCAGCACGGGTCGGGGTGCAGGCAGGGCTCCTGGACAGTCTCTTACTCCACTCCGCGGTCAGCAGCCATGTGCACAATAAGAATCTGGAGCTCTTCTGTAACAAGACTTCAACACCTTTCATGGAGCTGTGCCTTCCCTATGCAGTGCAAGAGCTCGCTAACCTCTGCAGAGAAACCAAGTCTGAAATGGTTTGAGGACAAAACTGCATCCTTATATTCTGCACTGAATCCTACTAGGCTGAGTTTTGGGGCAGTGAGAGAGATTTCAAACTCCTGCTGTCAGAAATGTTCTCTTTTGGTAGATAAATAACATTCCAGAGCTGTCAATCTGGCACGTCTTGCCCGCATGGAATTTATTTTTTAGGAAAGTTGTAACAAATGTAACGTGATCGGGTACTAAATCAATCATTCAGAATTTTGGCTCCTGTTGTTCACATACTAAGCTGTTATCAGATAGCTGGTTATGAAACTACAATTTTAACCCTTAAGCTCCAAATGAGAACAACCTTACGGACACATGAATAATCAGGCCTGAAGTGTAGCCTATTATGCCATACTACTGCCAGTCTTATTCTACAAATTACATTTATTTTTCACATTCCTTAGCAAGTGGAAAATGTAAGCTAAGGGAAAAAACATGAACATTAGTTTCTTTGCAAATTCTTCAGATTTATTTTTTAAAACCTGCATTGGATTTTAACATTTTTGATCCCTTTTCTGTCTGCTTCTCTTATTTCTGCATCACAAAGCAGAACGGTCATGCTTTAAGGAAAACGCAGGGTTACAAGACAGAGGACACCAGGGAACAGAAGCAAAGGAGAGGTTAACAACTCTAAAATACAATGTACTTTATGCCCCCTAAAATGCCACCTCTTCTTTAAGATTATTGCAGTTTTCTAATAGAGGGCTGTTTCCTATTAATAGCATGGGAAACTGAAGCCTATCAATGCAGGAGGGTAGACCAAAAGTAGCACGCAAACTAGGAGGTCAGTAGAGACCAATAATGGACACAAATGTGCCTGGGACCTCCTCAGCTGTGCCCAGCTTCCCATGGAAGAGCAGCAGCTCTCAGCAGCTTCCTGTCATTTCTTCACTGTAAACATGTGGGAAGGAATAAGCTGTCAAAGCCTCCAGGTCTTATGACCAACTCTACAGCCACACAGTAATACAGTACGAGATACTGCAAGCATGTAAATGTTCTCTGCTCAAACCGTTCTGATTACTGCTGGTGCCTTCCATCTGCTCCTCAAGAAAAAATCAGCCACAAATCACCTCTTGCCTTATCAACTGCA
Organism: Pandion haliaetus; assembly: GCA_013401275.1. NCBI lineage: Eukaryota > Metazoa > Chordata > Aves > Accipitriformes > Pandionidae > Pandion > Pandion haliaetus. The sequence continues at coordinate 12,078 of VYZV01031107.1, read as the reverse complement.
AGCAGAAATTGCAGCGAAGCTTACAGAAAACAACAGAAGGGTATCTGGTACCCAGTCAAGCCCGTTATGCCCTCCTCATGACATCTTTAATTTCTAAGCTAGATCTGGGTCTGAGTTAACCCTAAAATAGTTTTGTTGTTATAATAGCTGAAAAATCATTGCATCGAAGATCCACTTGATGTTTTTACACTGCAAATCGACCACAGCGAAATGCAATTTATCTTTCAGAAGCCGATGCAATGAACTAAGACCATAATCCATAATTTCTTCATTTCTACTGTAAGCTCCCAGATGCAACAAAATACATTATGATACATGTTGAAATCTGCTAAAGGTAAAAACCAGATGTGTTTTGATCTTGATATTAAGTTTGGACTTTAAAAATGTCTGATCTATATTGCTAAGCGTGTTAATTTTAAAATACTGTCATGTAAAAAGGGCGAAAAAAATAGTAAGCGTTTTTAGTTCCTTTTTAAATCTGAGCACTGTTTATCCTAATGCACTGAACGAGGCAAAGGCCCTGCGGAAAAACAAAACACGGGTTCATGAAATTAAGAGTTAGTGTCATACAATGCACAAGAATGAGGCACAAGCACAAGGTACAAGTTGTCAGCAGCTGGCTTTTATGAACTTCTAAGGCTGACCTAGGAGCTCATACATGTTACAAATCTATTCTTTTACAGCATGTCAAAGCCCTAGAAACAGTCAAAGCTTTAAACAATGCCAAGTACTTCTTGCTACAACAGCATGAGCTACTCTGGAGAATGCCTGTATCAGCTTGCTTCCTACCAATCCTGCATACGCTTGCATTTGGCTCTTTTGACCATATTTATGTACATTTTTTTTACACTGAGACTCTTTGCAAAAGTGAGCTATCACTACTGTTGCAGCACTGGTTGTGAGTTACCCTTTTGTCTGCTTTACTGCTAACCCAGAAAAAAAAAAAACAAAAAAAACCCAAAAATCGACACAAATTCAGGTATAAGTGATAACTGTGGAGATATTTTAGAACAAATCAACTGCCATGGTTTTATATCGATTGACTCCCTGTGTTTATTGATTGACTCCATAAGTTTTTACATCATTAGTAAGCTGAAATTAGAGTTTATGGGCAGGCATACATTGAGTTAAAAAGAAACACTAGAACCAAATGTAAAATTAGACTTAGCTCACAGAATTTATGTCTGACTTAAGCTGATCATTATTTCTGGTATTACAGTTAAGTGGAGAGCAAGTTACGCTCTGACATGTCATTATAAGAAATAAAAACAGGCTTCAAACTAAGAATCTTACACATAGCAATTAAACTGCAACAAAAATACAGATCATTCATATTCATCCATTCAAGCCAGTAAGAGCAGCAAACAATGAGATACCCTTTTTCAGGGTATTATCCTTCCCGCTCAAGAGTAGATTCCCTAATTGCCAGATTAAGGGGATGAATATTTTCTGCCTACAGATAGGAATTCAGGGTTTGGGTCCACTCTAAATGATTCTTATTTCTCAGATACTTGTTTTCAACAGTCCGTCCCAGCTGTATTCTACTTGGCAAATGTTAATGCAAAGACCATGAAACAGATTCAAATAAATCAGAAAGAACCAAGTATTAAATAAATAAATAAATACACCAGCAATTATATCCTTGAAAATCAGTTAAGGAGTATTTTGGTTTTATTCTCTCTCAAAAAAAAAAANAAAAAAAAAAAAAAAAAAAAAAAAAAAATACCACAACAGTAAACAGAGTCTTCTCCTGTATCCAGGTTTGCTTGAGGTTTTGGGATTGTTATGTTCACTCTCTGGAGTTTTCTTTAGAGTAAACTGCTGGGAATTTATCTAAGTCAATTCAGCTACCCTCTCACGGCAAGGAGATGTAATGCTTTTGTCCTCTGTATCACTTCAGCTGTTGGACTCACCACTGGGAGATGGTAGGACCTGTGAACTCACAGCACATCGCACTTCACTGGCAGTCTCATGGCTCCACTTCTGCCAGCCCATACAGCAGTTTCAGCTCGCTGTTGCTGCTAAACCCCAGGGCCCTGCAGGACCATCTGCACTAATGCAGAGCCTAGGAACACCTAGAAAAAATGCCCTCAAATATGTTGATGGGGTAGAATATTTCTGTTGAAAATCCATTTCACCTCGTTTTCACTTGTTGAGGTTGTTTCCTTTCCTTCTTTCTCTCTCTTTTTTTTTTTTTTTTTAAGAAAATAATGGTGTTGTGCTAAACCTAAGGGGTAACAGTGACCTTGGATAAGCACCCCAGCACATCATACATCACAGAACAACAGGAGCACAACAGTACCTTTGCAATGGATGCAGAATAAAATCAGGTGGCAAAGCAAAAAGCAGACAGTAGTTACAATTAGCACAATACTGAACCAGAGATCTTACGATATCCAATAGCCTATAACTGGATCAAACAAAAAAATGAAACTGTCTTGGCATATAGAGGAATAGCCAAATTCAAGAAAGACCTACACCACTCTATAATCATGCTGAATCAACACGTTAATCTCAAATCATGATACAGAAATACACATAAAGTCAGAGTGCATGGTGACCACTGTCAACTTCACTTCCTTCCACTTTCTAGCAGAAGTGAAAGGAAATTTATTTTACTTGAACAAAAAGGGCTTTTGATACTTAGCATAAGCATGTAATTATTCCTCACATATAAGAAATCAAGAAATTTGACAAGGGAAAGACAGGGAAACCCATACCAAATTATTCTATAGCGTTTTGTGAGAAAATATTTTCTCAATCATTTTACTAGAATACAAAGACAGGGAAAGGTGCATATATTTGTCAGTTGTACTAAGAAATTCCTAAGCTTAATTAAATGGTTATCTCAGAAAAGCTGGTTTACTACATGTAAACTGTAGACGTGCTGTAGGCACCCTGAAAAACTTCTCTAAATATAGAAACTACGTATCTAACACAGAAATAGAACTGTTACCTCACATAAATATATTGCAGTACATTAAAGTAGAAATTATGAGGATCATATAGGACAGGAAAGGGTGAATAAGGTGGACAGAACTATCCCACACTACATTTAATTTTCCAGTAATACAGAGTCCATTACATATCCCATATCAGTGGTATAAGTGAGTAGGTCTAAATTATGTCATAGTGGGAAAGTGTCTCCTGAGTTCAGACTTGGGAACCAAAAGCTCTCCACAGCCTTCTGACAGCAAGAAACTTACCCACTGAATCAAAGCCTTTCTGCCACACGCTCTCAACTGGTCAGAATTTGGTGTTAACTTTCAAGGTCTAGACATCAAACTGGACTATTTTTCAAAGATGCAAAGAATTTATATATCTCCCGCAAAACCAGTGAGAACAAAGGGTTTTATCTGGCATCTGTAAAAATAACATACTTATCCAGTCTAGACATGGGTGTAGGAAATCAAACTTGAATAACAAGAGTGAAATATTGGTTAATGGAGACATGATTTCATCCCTAGGTTTTTTTTGTTTTCATTTTCATCGAAATTTTTATGAAGTCCTTTAACTCGGGGAAATTAGTGATTTCATTATATAGCATAACTGACTGGATATGATACTGATGCCCTGAATCCAGGAAATTATTTTACCAATATCTCCTACCCGTCAGCTGCAACGAGGACAAACACAGCAGACCACGACAGGTAAACAAGATTATTTGTGTGAAATAAACCTGCTGTATAGTATTATGAAATATTTCCAGCTCAACCAGCTGGAAGTATACACATAAGCTATTTGGTATCTGAGTGGTACGATTCAGGGAGTCTGCAACTATGGACAAATTTTTTTCTAAAATAGGAACTGAAGTAAAAATTTTTAAAGCAGCCATCACACTCTAAGGACAGTCAACAGTTTAAACAAATTTTAAAAATACAAATGGCATTCTGCATTGTACAAAAATATTGATGGGAGGCAAAGATGTGACCTTCTGCATAACATCCTTTTTGAAAACATAACCGCTTCCACAGACATGGTGTGAATTGCTGCTTGTCACGATCTTGGTTTCAACACCATACCATAAATTCCCAATGTCCTATTAGGGGCACTCACTCCATTTTCTTTTAACCAGAATAAAGCAGTTATGACATTAAATCCCTTCATGCTTAAAATGAAAATAAACAAACACAAAATATTCTTCACCTTTTTTTTTTCCCCCTCTCTGGCAAGGACTGCTAAGCCACATGGCTCTACACATGAACTGCTGTCAACAGGCTGCTCTGAAGCTGAAGTTCTGGATGGCACGCTAGACAAAGTGATCCATGATGAGTACTAGAGACATATGGGAGATTTCATCCTACTTCCCTTCCCTTAATTACTGACATGCTGGAATTAATAGCTTCATAAACCATTCTAATGTATTTTCTTAAAATGTATTAAGCAGCAATACAATGCCTTCAAAATTTTTTTTTTTAATGTTGTGAATTGTGGAACTGCAGTCATATCTTTCCCTTTAAAGAGTCCTTTGTATGGCCAAACCCCACAAAGAATATGGCACCAACTTTAAAAGAACAGCTGAAAACATTTTGTCTGATTTACTGAAGTTGTCACTGAAATTCATCAGCATTCCTGAGAACACTGTCGTATAATTTAAAAAGCCCTGCAGCAGCACTAACAAAACACCTCTTGGGTATCCCCCCTCAACAGAGTTATAATGCAGGCTATACAGAAATCCAGCTCTTGCAGCAAGCCAGTCACGGTCAGCTGTTCCTCCATATTCCCAATGGAGTAACAGTCTACAGAAATCAAAAGGAAAACTGACATGGGGGCTCTATTTGCAGGAAACAAAACCCCCCACAAAATAAATGAAAACCCACCCCTCCAACCCTCACTAAAGTATACCTAGAATTAAGAAAGAAGAAACAAAACCAAGTTCAAACCTACAAGAAGGTGACTGGACAAACCCCTGAGCATGCCTATGCCGAGAGGCAGGCGTTACCTACGCTGTGCTCCTCCAACAGCTCCCACTGTGGTCCCCAATCACCCATGCAGGGGAAACCTGGAAGCAACCTCATACCCTTCTGGGCACCCCCCCAGCCTGGGGTGGGGGGCAGTCCCAGCTGTGAGATGAGCACTGTGTCAGGTGTAAACACTACTATCTGGCCCTAATCACTCCATGTGGGATTATAAAATTCCAGTTTCGAAACAATGCATGAAACTCCTCTGACTGGCATATTACAGGTGCCTTCGAAAGACGCTGAGAATTTGTAGTTCTCAGGGTCAGAAAAACAGCTCTAGAAGAATACATTTCCTAATTGCAGTCAATACAAATTAGCTATTTTACAAAAAGAAATACCAAAATAATATCCCATTACACTGATATACAGTAACATAATAATTCAGATTTTTCAGACAATTACTTTAAATACTTCCTGCTCTGCCCAAATTAATATAAGCACATGCAGAAAATTAACTGGCTGTCTAGGCGCACTGTGGAACAGAGCAAGAGCGGCACTATGCACTGCAAACGCAGATACTGTGTTTCACCTCTTGAGAGGCAATAATGTGATTCTTGGGCTTTCACGACAGTTTACTAAGTCTGCCAAAGGATTGTAATTCTGAGGGTAGGGATAAGGTAATTTTATTATATTAAACTAAGAGGACTAATAACACAATTTCCAGTATTCTTATACAGATTTCAGTTTCATACTAGAGTGTAGAGCAGGATGGGTAATACTGCAGCTCTAATAGGATTTATAAAAGCACACTAATAAATGCTACACAAAACAGTAGGGTTAAATCCTGCAACCATTCAGCATCTACACTATCTTCCTAATGGAATCATGAATTTTCTTTTAGACAGTAAGAGCGCAGATCTATCTTCAAACTTTAAAAATCCATTACTGCTCCCCAGCGATAAATTGGTAATTGAAACAGTTGGGTTGGTGCACAAGTAACACTCTGATGTTAGATAGCCTCCTAACTCTCAAAAACATGGACGCCTTTAAGCTTCAGCACTTTAATATACTCCCTGGAGAGCTGATATAGGAAATCACCAGGAAAAAATCCTGGTACTGGCTTCAGTTGCACCTCAGCAGAACCCTTTCAAGCTGCACAGTATGGTAATTGCTTGTGCCTGGTGCTGCTACAGCAGCCCCTGGGGGGTTGGGGGCATGTTATTAGGTTTAATTTGCCCATGTAGAAAAACTAGTTCTGCAGCTGCTGCTATAATTTAAACTTACAGACTCAGACTTTTAGCTTTAACATTTTAACACTGTTTGCCTGGATTCACAAAGAACAAGGGAAAGTGAAAATCGCTATTTTGTTCTGCCTGTCAATGAGCTAAGTAAAAAAGGGGAGGATTTGATGCATTCATTTCACTTTCATCCCAATAAATGTAAACCACTCCTTATCTTGACACATTAAGATAAAGTAATTAAATATATGTGCCTAAATAATTTCAGTGTCCAGCAATACAACACAGGCAATATTTCAAACCTGTATTATCTTCTTTTATTTATTGTTGCATAGTGTGTATTAGTATTAAATTACTGTGAAGTCTCTGCATTCTTACATTTGTTCATATTTCTAAAGGAATAAAAGAAGTTTGCCTTGGTTTTGGAATTTAATAGCATAAGATACTTAGCAGTTTATCTTCAGCTATGTCTTTAAAAGTGTGCTGCTTCTCTCAATCTCTCCATGCCTCTCTCCTCCACATCTGTAATGCATGCTACAGTGCCCTCTCATGGATACTAAACACCTAACAGGAGAAAGAGTGATGCTACCAAACCTGTGTGATCACACCATTTCATCCAAGACCTAACAGGTTAGTTAAAAAGCCACAACACGGGAAGATTTCATAAAAGCAGCTGACTGCTAACTGAGACCATTCATTACCGTAAGTGTTCAACTTGGCATCCACGGTCATTACTGAACCCACAGGACTTCAGGTAAAGGTTTGAAAACAGTTCTGGGGCAGTGATCCATGGCCAAATCTTCCCCTCAGATATTTCAGTATCAAATTCATCAGCACAGCTTTCTCAAGCTATTCTACCCTCTTCCAGGAGTGTCTTCAAATCAAGTCCCAGCTATTCCACAGTCTCCTTCATATCATACTCACCGTTATGTAGTGTAATACAACACAGCAAATCCAGGCCGTGTTCTTTGCTGGGACACACTACAGCAACTTTTGCAGCAGCAAGATATGTAGCTACAATTACTTCAGAGAAATAAACAAGTTTGTCTTTTTAAAATTCAGCTTCTCAAAGTATTAAAAGGACTAACAAATCCAATAAGAAAACAGATTATATTTATGAAAACTGTGCAAACAATTATGATGGACAAGCAACAGAACCAGTTGCATAAATACTGTTTTATCCAGAGGAGAAAATCTATTAAGAAGAATTTTTTAGATCTGTGTTTGAGAAAAATAAGCAATAATCTACAAATGACCAAACACAGACAAAACATTCATGTAAAAGGCTAATGCCTTTAAATAAAATTTAGGGTTTAATAGTAAGTCTAGAACACAACAAAGCTGTACTTGTATAAAAGCTTGTAAACTTGAAGTAGAAGACAAACACTGGTTTGGCCCCTTCCCTAGGCTGCATACATTGTACCTGTCACAAACCACCAGGATATCAACAGAATGGGGTCACCATTTATGAACATCAAATAGAAGTGTTTAATTGCAGTTTTGGCTATAATGCAGTAACAGTTTTGTTAACAGTTTGGAATAGGAGCACAGGAGTTTGGAAGTACTCACTTTCTACAAAAAAACTAAATTTAGTTACAAAAAGTTTAAAAGTACTGAAGCGTTTAACAAAACAAAGGGAATGCTGTTCAATTACAAGTCAATTATTTGGATCATATTTGCAATGCAGAATATTTAAAGCAACTCATTATACACAGAATCAGAAATATTTTTAAAACTGTTTTTTTGGATATTAAAAGTTTCTGACATGATAACAGAAGTACTCCACTGGTTCAAGACAGAACATCTGGGATTGGAATGACTAAATTTAAGCCATTTGAGCAGGCTCTGAAATGACAAACAGCTGCAAAGGTACAGGATATTTTGATCACAACTTAGACTACTATGAGCATGTAACACATGCAAATTCAGGTACAGTTACGCAATGCACTAATTTCCATGCTCTGTTTTAGCACATTACACAGTTAGAGCAACGCGTATATACTGATGTATTCTGTTTATACATATATATATATATGTGTGTATGTGTACATGCATATAAGGTGTGAAATACAGCAACATTTAGCAAACTTTGTCAAAACCAGGAATACGACATTCACAGTGTGGACCAAAAGGTCAATTGTGTTCATTCCTAGAATCAGTTAAAAACTTGGGGGTAAACCTCACCTCTAAACCTGTTTTCTCACAGACAAGAAGCTCTTGATGTTATGTTTCCTTTCAAGATACCGTCTGCAAGCTCAGATAGGGAAATAGAACTATGACTTTCTAGTAAAGAGCTTATATTAAAAAAAGTGTCCTGTGTAACAATTTGAAGTATTATTATATGAAAGAATTGTAATTAAAGAATTTCTTGTCTCACGGTGGGGAAAATGCAACTAATGCTCAGGCATGACTATTTTTTGAAATATTTCTATGCACTGATTCTGTTTTCTACATTCAGATGCAAAAAAATGTACAGCAGGCAGTTAATTATAAAATAAATAAGAGGTAGTGAAGAAGTTAAAATGAGACTTTCATTTAATTCTATATTCAGGAGCCAAAACCAGACACATTAACTGCAATTACAAGATCTTTCTACCTTGCATGAAAATGAACCATTCTTGGAAACAACCTCAGAGGATGTGGCAGAAGTTCACATAGGACAAATAAATCTTTTTAGTCTAGTGAAAAGTACACTAAGGGTAGCCAGGTTTAGACAACACATTTCTAATACAAAGACAATTCTCTGCCATAAACATGCATCCAAGACAAAACACACTAGGCAAAAATTTCCCATTTGTATATCAAAAATATCAAATGTTCACATGAAATTATGTAAAGCGCTGTAGGACAAATTAATTTCCACATACATAAAAACTCAGTACCTATCTGAGCTTTCATCCATTTGATCTGAGGATCTTTAATTTGCTCTTCAAAAATAATTCCAGGAAGTTCCAATGAATTGCAAGAGTAACCCTATCAGATTTGAAAGACTGCAGATTATGGGGGAACAGCTAGAAAATTATGAGAGGGAAAGAGTAAAGAACGTATTATAATCCGAGTAGGTATGAATTCTTCTCTTTAAGAATCTGCCACTTAAAGTATTTACCCAGAAGTGGCACTTACAGAGAGATCAGATTTCTAGTGCTGGATAACAGATTGCAACCTACGGCAGATATTGGAGCTCAGCTGGTTCTCCATATGATGCTAATTCCTAAGCAAAACATTTCCCACAAACAGACAGGAAACCACATCATCAGACATTAAATGTCTTATGAGTGACATATAGGTTCATTGTGTGGGAACAGAGCACTAAAGTTATTACTCAGTCTTGCACCTGCATTTAATTAAATTTGGAGATGAAGCTAAAAAGAATGGTAACATTTATGTCAAATGCTGGTCAATCTGGATTTAAGTGCGAAACATAGTTGAGAAACAGAAATGGACTTTGATTCTAGGTCACAAAAAATTGTATCTAATAGTCTCATCAGGAGACTGCAAACAATTTGTACAACTCTCCAGATTTAATACATACTTCCTTCATGTCTCCTTGATGTTCCTTCAAAACTGAATTTCACAGAAAAACATATTCCCCAAAAATTAACATCTTTGTCACCTACTGAAAGCACTCAAGGTAAACGTTATGCTGTGGCATAAAGACTAACTTTGAAAACACCTTCAAGTGCACAGAGCAAAACGATACCCTGGCAAAACCTTTCATATGTTCCATGGAAAGAAAGTATCAAGTGACTTCTCGTAAACCATGACCTAGCCTTCACATATTCTTTATATTGAAAATGCTCTGAAAAACAAACCAGGCAAGCCAGTTCAGCAGGGAGTTCCTCTTACCTTTCAAAATCAAACTCCAAGTTCAACTCTTTAGCCTGCTCCTTTTTCTGTAGTGTATCTTAAATAGATTGCTGTGGTAGATGAAGAAATATTCTGGAAATGTTTGCAGATAACTAATCTAAATTCCCCAAATAAGGAGTTTTTGTTGGTTTTGGGGGGTGGGTTTTTTGGTTTTTAAACTAAGTGCTGCCTGTGGGAATACTGACATCCACAATTCTGTTAGCTACACACAAAAAAGTAGTTCTTGAACACATACTTTTGAGAATGTAGATCCCAAATGTATTAACGGGGATATCACTGCAAAGCAAAAACATAAATGTAGCCTACATTTCAGAAAAGCCTTTTCTTAAAACAGCAATGACACAAAAATGTTAACAAGAGGTTATAGGCATATAGCAGGAACAGCAAACTATAAATTGTGAATGAATCCTGCCAGAAGATGAAAATATGTCTACAGAGAGAGAAATTCTCATATGTGTCTATGCAGCCACTTCCACAACCCTTACAGCAGTTGTCACACAAAAGTCACCGCTAGCGAACAAAATAAAACACTTCAACTGCAATATTTAGTCTTATGTCATCCTTGAAATTTGGTGAGGCAAGTAATAACGTCATATTCACAAAAACGCACTCCGAATGAAACCACACAACGCAGATCTTTGTGGAACAGTGCAAAAATGAGTGGGACTCCCATGAACCCACCCACTCAGAACTGCCGGTAGAGATCACTGGTGACATGAGAAGACGGCAGTCTCTGCCAAGGAAGGTTATTAGACGCCTTTGTAATCAGGAGTAATGCTGGCCAGAAAGTATTAGCATATGGGTCATCAAAGGTTGTCATTTGAGGGGCTTAGCATTCTAGTTACCTAAAGTCAAAGCTAGCCAAGACAGCATTTTCAAGCTGTTATCTTTTACTCCAGAAACACATCTCTTCTTCTACAATTAGACTGTTGCTGCAAGTATTGGAGCAAATAAATTCTTTTTTTTGTTTGTTTGATTTATATTGATAAACAGCTATCAATTACTTAAGCACATTTAAATTCAAATAACATTTCGACAATCCTTCTTCCTGTACATTCTGCATTAAAAAAACCCAGACTTATCCTCGCTTGTTTTGTCATAGATTAGTTGGGTTTAGGCGACATGAAAACAGATGACTTTATCCTCAAAGCAACATAGTGCTAAATTTCAGACTATGAAGCTTCTTTTGATCCTTTCAAACGATAGGACTAGAAAATAGAACTGTTAAGCACTTCACCTGTCAGAAAGAAGCTAGACTTGTATTTCATTTTAATGTAGTCTGGCTGGTACCTTAATATAATTCCTCTGTAAATCCCCAAGAAATTCAGGTCA
>VYZV01031106.1:143131-174635 GCA_013401275.1 Pandion haliaetus | reverse complement strand
GAAGTTTATATAGCGTATTCTGGTAAGCATCTGCACACATAAAACATACACACACACACACACAAAGTGCATATATAGCTCAAATTCTATAGCAAAACCGAAAACCAGACTTCAATAGAAAGATACTCATCCTGAGGCAAGTATGCAAAAATAGTGCTAGGATCTAAAGATGGAAAAAGCAAAGATGAAAAAAGGTGAATTGATTCTAATTCCCTGAACTGGCCATTATGTATAGCAACATCTTCCTATGCAGAAAAAAATACTCAAAAAAGTGTTTTCAAAAGCCATAGTACGTCCAGACGGAAATGATCTGTTAAGTGAACTAAGTAATGTCATGGGGTATGACACACCGTTTTATAAAGCTGTTATTTGCAGTTCCCTCTTGGCATTACAAGCATCTTAAATCATTCTGAATTTCTAAAACAAATCCATAATATTTTCCTATACCTGCAGAGATATGTTTATACATATGTTACAAATAATGCACAGGATCAATCACAGGAGAAGCTTACAGACCTAATCATAATATTGTCTCCCCTTTTAATCTTTATGTACATCATTTTAAGCATGGGAATAAGAAACTGCAATGTATTAGACAAATGGAGAAGCCGCTAATGGTTTTCCCTGTTCGTACCACTCTTCATGTATATTGTGTTTAATGACATGTTGCCAAAGGAATACTAACTCACTGCAGAAGCAGAGGAAGGGACACATACACATGTGTGCGAGCAAAATGGCTCTGGGAGAGGAGAGGTAGTGGTAGGGAGGTTTTTTTGGTTTTTTTTTTTTTTTTTAGTAGTTGCTGCTGCATCACTGGTGTCTTTCATGGCAGATTTTCCCAAAGCAGCCAGCACAGAACCTCCTTTTCCCTTGCCCTCTGCCCCTGGCACGGGTCGGGCAGTGCCGGTGTAACTCTACTGGTTTAAGGAGGTCAAGGAAGTAAGGGAAGAACATATACAACTGCAAGCAATTCCTTTTTGCCCAGCTCTGGTTTAAGCAATTGGTTTGTGTCTCCCTAAAAATCAGTGGACAAAAGCTATAAACAGGTATGGCCCTGCCATTAGAAAGCCATCTAGTATTGAAATAGAGCTATGTATTATTTTACTTTTTTGACATAATCTACAGAGACTCATACGCTCTTCTTCTTCTTCCATTAAGTAAACTGCTGCTTAGTTTTGGTATCCTGGCAGACAGGCTTTCTGAAAAGTAATCTACCAGTCAATTAGTATCCTACACCATGAGCCTAAATCAAGTACACTTTCAAAAGGGCTCAAGTTTAGAAATGAACTTTAGGAAAACTCTATTGATTTTGTAAATTAAAAATGTAAAATTGAATGGATAGAGGTCCAGTAGAGGACTGACCCAAGGAAGCAATCTTTAAGCAGGAGCATTCTCTGATTCAACACCAGGGAAGAAAAGAAAGCAAGATGAAGGATTCATTTGCAGTTGACCTGCAATAGCAAAGTCATTCACTTTCCAAATAGGATTAAACTTGTTCTATCAGCCATGACATGTGGAAAGATCATGGTTATAAATTCCATTTGCTGTAATGAATTGAAAGTGCCTGAGTTTGCAAGCAGCACTCATCGTTGATGGACAGCTAGATTTGTGCTGTGTTTTAACATGAAAATTAGCTTCTACAAAATAAAAAGTACAGAAAAGGTGGCAGCAATGACAGATTTTAAAGCATTAAAAAATTTGTGGTATTGTTAGATGGAAGCTGAATAAAGCTAGAAATAAATAGTGGTTATAACCCTGTTATGTAGATAACTTGCTTCATTCTTGAGTGAGGGTGAACACAAAACTGGAAAAAAGCATTTGTTTAGGTTTCTCAGACATTTCAACAGGAATAAATATTGTTACTTAAATGAGGAAAAATTGAACTTTTCTATGGTATTGCTTGTAAGATGTAGGAAAATGGAATTCTATTGAAGGATGCTTAATTCGTATCAATTTCAACGTACATCAGCATGACTCCACTGCAGTCCATGAAACCATATTGGTGTATGTATTTTGTAAATGGAGATGAAAGCTACACTCTCTGGTTACTTAATAACCTTTACTCAGTCTTGCATCAGGATCGTGAGACATTTGTACTTCGATGCTTGCAGAACTAAATGCAGTTGCAGAACCTGTTTTCCCCAAATTTGTGTTTGGTGTACACAATTTTACGCATATTTTAAATGTGCTGATTTCTAAGAAAGAAAACTCAATGGGTGACAATGGCTAATATTTGTGAATAATTTGAGATTCATTTTAATTGATAAGGTACCTAGCTGAAAACTGTCCAAGATTAAAAAAAAAATAAAAATAAAAAATAGCTTGACCTAAATAGAGGAATGAAAATATAGTAGTTTCTTAAATTACTGCAAGGTTAACATATAATTAATTTGCTAATTTTAATTACAACCCTACAAAATGTGCTGAAAAATGCTCAAAGGGGAGAAGCAGCCAGGTGCCAGACGTGATTAACCAAGGTTACTAGCAATTATGAGGTCTCTATTAACCATGTTACAGAAATTTTAAAAACTCCTTTATAAAAGCAGCACATTTATTGAAACTCAGCAGGGTATTCAGCTTGCTGTACCTTTCCATTGCTACAGACCTGCTGTCATTTTCCTCACTCTTTTCCAGTTAAATGTTTCATTGCTGATGAAACGTGGACTGCTTTTTCTGTTTGTCACACACTGTTATACATGTACTAGGTATTTATTTAAATCATATAAACAAAAGAGATTAACTATTGTTTGCAAAGTGCTCTGAGCACCTTAAGTGATGGTTAGCTGCCAATATCACAGCTGAACACTAGCAACACAAATCCTGAAGAAAATGCTCTTTCTTTCCAAGGTGTCTTGGGATGTGCGGTTTGTCAAGCAGGAATAGTGCCGCAACTGCCTTTTCAGTGGACAACCTGTTCTGCGATGCTTTATATGCACAGAAAAATGTAACTTTTGAGTTAAAAAAACAAAACCAAAAAATCTGCATGTTTGCTTTGCATTTTAAGCAAATCATGGTATAAAGAAATGTCTTGTATGTATCAAATTCCATGATGTATTATTGTTCTTTTTTATTGTTGTTATGTGAATCATGTTTAAGTGTCTGTTATTTGGAACCATAATAAACCTTGATCTATCTATTAAAAGAAGACTTTAACAAAAAAAAAAAAAAAAAGAAAAAACCAACAGCAAACCTAAAGCATTGGTGTCAAAGGAAATTAATTTCCTGGCTGGCTTGTGTTTTTCTCTGAGGCAGATATTGATGAGTGTGCAGAGGGGATCATTGAGTGTCACAACCATTCACGCTGTGTTAACCTCCCAGGGTGGTACCACTGTGAGTGCAGAAGCGGTTTCCATGACAATGGAAGCTATTCTCTTTCCGGGGAGTCCTGTGTTGGTAAGCAATGATCAGCATAGTGCTTTTTTTCCTCCTTCTGCATGGTGTTACAAAGTGACTGTTGAGACACTGTCCTGAGCAGTAACTGTGTTTAAGGCTAAAATGAGAACGCAAGCGAGCGTGTCTGTGTTTGTCAGCATCCCCAGCCACGCAGCGTGGGTACTAGTTCAAGACGCGGCACATTTTTGAACGGTTATTACAGGAGGGAGGCAGGCAGAGATCCAAAGCGTGACTTACTGCGCTTTGCCATTTATCATAATAAGTTGCTGAAGTGAAAGTAGGCTTTCGGGGGAGCATAATGGGCCACAAAAGGGGAAGAGTCGGTTTGTGCATTTTCAAATTTCAGCAGAGCGATATGAGAACGCATTTGGGGTACGTCTGTGTTGCTCCGATTTGTTTGTTTTCCATTGTTCGGCATCTTCATCATTTTATTTTTAGAATTATGCAAATAGCATCAAGCTCTTTATGCACCATATTTGCAGAATAAAGCCCTAAGAGCAAGAACGGAGAGGAATTTTTACAGGGTGTGGAGGAGTTTGTTGATTGCTTCTACGGGAGGACAAAGGATGAGGCTCCATGAGGAGTTAGTGCTGGTTCTTGCCGTCTGGGTGCCCTTGACTGTCTCTTAAGACTTTGTGTGCCACTACAGCAAGTAAGCAGGAATAAAATCATAGTGAAGATGGCAATTGTGGCTTACCTCTGCCTTACAATTTTCCCACTTTTTTTACTTATTCTCAGAAGCCTTATACGTAATGTTGATATGGTATTTTATCAGATGATTTCAAAACTATTTAGAAAGGATCCCATTTTAACTTCCATAGAGATACAGACCAGTTTCTCATAGTTCTATGTCCTTTCTTTGGAGTTTCAGTTTCTTCATCTCTACTGAGTTCTATGCGTTTTCTATAAAAGCTTTTCTGCTGCTTCTGTGTAAGACTTTTTTTTTTTTTTTTTTTTAAACAATGTAAATTTCATTTATCATGTCCATAAGTGCAAAGGGCTCTTTCTAAGTGTTAAAGTATACAATTGAAGTAAAAGTTAGAATAAAAGTCTGTAATAAAAATATGTAAGTTTAATTGTAACTTGTAAAAAACATTCCCATCTTTTACAAATTTTGGCTATTAGAAGTTCTTGGGATAAGATAGCATGGAGATTTAAAAATGCAGAGGAACAATAATTGTTTTCAAAACCAGTATTTTGTAGATTGTCCAGCTATATTAGCTTTTTACACATTGTCCTAAGCTGACAGGAAGCTCAATAAAATCACAGCGGTGAGCTTCATTGGGGCGGCTGTGTAAAAAATGGCAAACTTTACAACATTTTGTGACTTAATAGATAAAATACCACATGAAAGTCATGTATTTCTGAACAAATTCTCAAATGTTAAGAGTTCTCCTCTGGTTTATTTAAATACTGTAAAAGGAGTGATGGGAAGAGCAATGCTGACAATACTTGCTTTATTAGAAGTCAAAGCAACATGACAACCTTCAAAAAGCCCTGAGGCAAGTGGGGATAAGGGGCATCTGTAGTATTGCAGATGCCTGCCTGTACTGCGTGCGTGGGGGACCCCATCCCTTGTCAGGCTGGTGTGGGACAAAGAAGATGTAAGGCTCAGGGTGGTCTCAGAAAAAGACAGATGCATAGACAAGACCGTGGTTTTGAATGGCCCACAGCTAGGCTCGGTTGCTGAAAAGGTCAGTATTGCTTGCATTGCATCGCTATTGAAGGGAAAGGCACTTGGCTACCTCGCAGCAAAAAGGAGGCCCAAATGTTCTGTATTCTGTGGAGAGTGAAGGGATGAGTTTTCTCGAAAGCAAACTGCCCTCTTTTTGACCTGCACAGCATGCTGGAAGTTCGGAAGGTGAGGTGCCTCATCTTGCCATATGCAAGTTGTAAACAGAATGTGAAATTAGCGGGGTTATTTTAACTAAATAGCTTTTCTGAACCATCTGCTGCAGGGTACCAGTGAGGGAGAGGATAAACCAGTTTATTTCATTATACTAGTTAACCAATTAAAAAATAATTGAAAGATTCTGCTAACCCATATTGACAAAGAAATTTCAAACCGTGATGTTTGTTTTAAAGTGCAACTAAGAATTGATTAAAACGACAGATAGATAACACTACACATTCTAGCTAAAACTCGGTTTCTTGAACGCTAACTTTCATCACGTTACAGAGCTTGTTTGCATGGTGGAGGAGTATTTAGAGTCAGGGCCAGAGTCATTCACTCTATTTCAGATAAAAGAGGGTTCATCTGCTTAGCAACAGCATTGTGTCCTGGCATATTTTACAGACAGCATACTGAAATCCTCGTGTGTACCTGAGGTGGATTTGGGCCATTGCCTTTCAGAATGTTTTGAAACGTTTCTTCTTCATCCTTGAAGAACAAAACTTGGAGAACAATAAATAGGCTAAGAACATAGGTAAAAAAAGATTAAGCCCTCCCCCACAAAATAATAATGATAATAATAATAACATCAACATAGGAAAATCATAAGGCAGTGGGAGGGAGCACTCAGCTCTGCCAGATTGCCCAAAGCCCAGGCAGCTGGTTGCTTTTGCTGGATGCATTTGTGTATCTATTGGTTAACCCCCTTTCCCTCTGCTTCTGTGTAGGGGGTCTTGGAGCTGAGTCATTGCTTGCAGTGTCTCTGCAGTGCTTGCAGAACATTTTAAAAAATAACGTCTATTTGGGAAGTGTTGTGATACCTCAGTGCTTCTAAAAGCTTTGTTCTCATTGACTGGGAGAAAACAGTGGAGTTTGTCACCTGGCAAGGGACAAATGTGTAAATCAACAGATGTGGCAGGGAAGGTCATAATATTGCACCAGAGCTTGGGTAATAAGGACGTATGACTTAGCCAGGCCTCTCTGAGCTTGGGAAAATTCTTTTTAACGCTCAAAATACCAATCGAAGGCAGCTTTGAAAAGGGAATATATTTCCATGGCCATGCTTTTATAAAAGATGTCAGCTTCATAAGGTGGAGGTGAGCAGCCTCAAATTAAGAGAATGTAATTTAATTTCCAGCAGTAGCGTTTTTATGAGGCACTGGCCTTTCACAATATGTTATTAAGAATACTGCTTGCAGACAAAAGACAATTGCTCTACTAAGTTGCTACCAAAGTTTGCTTTGCAATTAAAACACGTAAGCTATAGTTGCTGGGTTGTTTTCTTTTTTTGATAGGAGCTTTGCTACACTTCAAGGTAAACAAACAAAAATACTTTGTAAAGAACAGTGATTCATCATGTGATACGTATCGCCGTATTAACTACTATCTACTGATACCATATGGAAGCAACTGGCATACATTTTTTTCCCTGCACTAAGTACCTGTTGCCGAATACTGCTAATTCATAAGGTAATCATTGAATAAACCCTCACTACTGAATTTTCAGTGATAACCTTTAAGATTATCAGAACCAAAGAAGGGAAAAACGGGCAAAGAAATGCTGTATTGTGGGAAGTTAATAATGTCCCACAAAGGTTGCTCCTATCTACAGCAGAAAAATAAAAGCAAATTAAATTACACTTTTTAATCTCCATCTCTCTTTAAGCGAGATGCTTCCAGTCTCTAGAGAGCTGTTCAGACCCTGGAATACAGAATTCCTGATTCCATTTTTTTCATGATGTTTTGTGTTTCTGAGTCTCTACATTGTGACTTGCAAGCACAGAAGGAAAAGCAACCAAGGCAGCAGTCCCTGTCAGTTGTTGGTTATTTTTTTCTTTTCTTTAAGAGTCAGTGCAAATTTTGTAGGGAAGCTTAACACAGACCCTCCTCCCACCAAAACCCCACAGGATTCACCATGTAATTTGTCCTGAAAGGTTGCGTAGCTAGACCTCACTACAGGGTTAGAGTAGCTGTTGTGGGGAAAAGAAAGCTGGAAAAAGGTAAGACTCAGCAGCTTGTGAGAGAAAACTCCACATGTGTTAGTCTCCCACAAAAGCTGGGTACGGCAGTGCTCGAGGGTCAAGCCTGAATGGGTTTAAAATCAGTTCCTGAAGCTTTCGTATACTCCGTAGTATGCTGCAGTGTTGTCTGTTACCTAGATTAGAAAGTAAGAGAAAAGGAGGTTTGTTCTTTGTTTATTTTGCCCCCTTTCTGTGTCAAACAAAAAACTAGACCCATTCTTTGAAAAGCAGAAAAACAGTTCTATCTGTTGTTAGAGAAGTGGTACGTAGACAGAAAGGTTTGCGTGTGGTGTGGAGTATCCAAGACCAGCTCTAGAACCTGCTCGTTTATGACTTTCTTCTATTCTGCTCATAGAATTTCTTAAAGCTCGTCATAGCAGAGTCTGTGTCTGTGGATTTTATCCTGTAAAATAAAAATTATCTTGCTTACTTTCCATTTAGTAAATTCTGATTCTTGTATTCTGAGAGAAAGTTGCATTACATGTCTTCAAGGTAATTGTGTTTAGTCATTTCTAAATTTCTGGAAAGCATTAGTAAATCCTATATTCAGAATCTAATTTACTATGCAATGTTCTATTTAATAGACCATTATGTCTCTATAGAATAAAAGTACTATCGTAAAATATTTTCTAACTAAAAATGAATCTGTTTAGTGATTATTTTTTTTCAAAGATGAGTCCAAATCACTTTGATTTAGAAAGAAGGCAAATACATTAAGTGACAAGTTGCCTGTGAAAAATGGTATGTCAAAACAGTGTTTAGTTAACTTGTACATACATTGGTTTGGGAGCCCAGCATACGTTTTTCACGTTAACATTATACTGTAATGGTTTAATGTACCATAACAGTTAAAATTAGCACATTAGTAGGGTTCTTTCTTCTGCAACAGCTTATCATGATATTACAGAGCACCACACTGCATGACTTGCTTGCACACATTTATTAAGGTGCTATAGAAAAGTCACACCATTAAAACCTGAATAGCCTCGAAAACTAAGAAATGAAGTAGCTAGGGATTGGTTTAAAATTTCAGTGAAACCAAGTTAATGAACTTGTGTTGATATGTACAGTCATGCTTGTCTTCTACCCCATTCAAATACAGTGGCCATGGGACCTCTCATAATATCTGAGGCAAATTACTTCTCGTTACAACCAAAAAGGATGGAGAAGGAAATTGCATCTCAGGGGATTATTCTGTTCCATTTTGATTCTGATTTCTTGTCTGCCTGCGTTACCAAGCTATCTTTATGTACTTTGATAGTATATTGGGAAATCAGCACATCTTGGGTGGTTTGTTTTCTTTCTTTTCCCATCCACAAAATGTGACTAGTTGCATTGCTAAAACACGTATGATCAGGTACATTTGTTTAAAGAAGCACAGATTTGAGATTGTTTGAAGAGTGAAGATCTTGGTCAGTTTTATGAGAGCGCTGTGCAATATTTGAGTGGCATGTCTCGGCAACAATCGCTTTGCTGTTGGCTATCCGTTATTGATAGAAAATAGCATAAGGCTAGCATTACAAGCAAGTTCCTGATTATGGTCATTTCCGCTATATCCTCACTTTTCCTTGAAAAGGAACTGTGTGGAGGGGGGGAGTAAAGCTCTGCCACTTTCACTTGGGTTAATTAGTAGTCTGCCACAGATTATCTCAATATAACGAATGAGACTGCAAAGTCTTATTCCAGGTGTGAAAATGAGATTGTTTTCACAGGTTGACGGGATACATAGAAGAACTAATCCCCCCAAAAGTCAGGACAGACATCTTGTTCTGGTGTTATATATAGGGAAAGACTGTGGAGTCTCCTTGCTATTTCACATATGTACTTGTCCATTGTTCGTAAAAGTTCCTTGAATTATTAATGAATATTTCATAGTGTTGTTATAATGGGAAATAAGATTTGTGTACAGTTTTGCCTTGCCTATCATTAAACATTCCAGTTTTGGGCCCGCATCTTCTGAGAGCAGTTGTGGAAAAGCAAACGAAACCTAATGGGAGTGTGGGGAATTTGAGCTGAGCAAGGCTTTGAATAATATAAAAATAATCTATACGCGAGAGTCTTACCATACAATTTTCATATTCATTAGGAGATTGTTTTGGACATGTTCAGAATTTTAAACTAGGCTAATTTTTCAACACCTAAGTAGATACATTGATTCCAGTTCTTAAGAGAAATTTCACACTAAATATGAGTATTTTCTTCCATGTTTTGCATAGCCATCTTCATGCTGATCTCATGTCAATATGAGCAAGTTCATTTGATCTCCATTAAACTGAAATACTTTCTTAAGTTAACCGGGAGCTAAGAGTATGGGAGCATTCGTCAGGTCCATCCCCCAGCCCCGCCGAATCTGGTTTGAGGCTAAAAGAGTGAAAGGGACAAAAACACATTATGCTGCTAACTTTTCCTCAAGTTACTGGGAACATTGGCTGTTTGTTCTGACTCGTAGAAATGCAGTCAGTGCCAAGAAAAAACTGCCAAAGGGATGTTCTCAGAAAATTAGCTCTATTAAAAGTTAGGCTGGAAATGAGTGCAGTGTCCAAGCCTTTTATATTTGATTAATGACTAAAAATTTTAAATAATAAATGCCATAAAATAATAAGAAACCATCATTTGAATAAAGAACACCAAAAAAAAGAGCAAACTGAGTAGCAATTAGGAATTTATGTTCACGCTATGTTACTTAGCTTTGCTTGATTGGCTTCTTTGTCAAGAATGTCCTGTTTGGGCCAGTTTGGGCTGCTTTTAATGGGGGCATCCTTTTTATGGGTGCTGAATGGAGAACAGCAGTAGCAGTACGTAAATAGCGTGTTCTTCCCTTTTAGATATGTGTAACAGATTAAGCTGGGTTTGTGCAGTGTGAACAGGTCTGTACTACTGAGAATATGAATAATGTTAGTTTCTGTAATTGCTAACATCTGGCTTTCTATAAATCTGTTAAATTACATGGAAACAGAATTAGATTTCTGTGTCATAAGTGAAGCAATTACATGGAACTCTGTAGGCAATATGGCTTTATATTCATCTGTGAAATCCTTTTAGTTTTGAACTGTGAAAGCTACCCTTCTAATCTGCACTGTGATCCTGCTGCATCCTATATATATGCTGTTCAAGGAGCCCTTAATATGGTGGGGGAGAGAATATTGACAATGCTTGGTGAAATCACCAAAGACAAAGTGAATGCTTCATTTTTACCTTTGTCTTCCAACATCAAATACAAGTGAAAGTCTATTGAAAGGAAAATGGGGTATTTTTAAGAATATTTTAGGTCTTACAGTAGCTGTTTGGGTATCATTTATTTCATACCAGTTCATTCATAGTTCTTTTCATGTCACTCTTCATGTTTTTTACCACCTGTGATACTCTGGCACTCGTTAAACAACGGACCACAGGTTTTAATTTCTTTTAGTGCAGCACCTTTTCAGACCACTGATAGTGGACCTTTCAAGTACTCAGAGCTAGGCTATGCATTAGAGCAATAATGTTATTTTTTGGCAATTATGACTGTCAGGGCAGCAAAATACACCATTTTTAGGGAAGTCTGAGCGACAAGCAATTGAATTGTGCTATTGGGTCACTGGGAACATCTCTGACAAAGGACTGGCCCACAGGTTAGCCCAGGACTGAAGACCTTCTGCAGGGTAATTGCCTCCAGCTTCCCTTTGGGTCTATAAGCAGAAAGAGGAACAGCCATTCTCTGGCGGCCCAGGCCCCTGACTCAGTTGTGCAGGTTGGTTTTGCATTTGGTCAAATCCAAGGGCACTGCCACATTTGCCCATGTTCCCGGGCTATTTATGACTTGAAATCAGGAAGTTTCCTAACCAGGTCAGAGGGAGTTAGTGATGGGATTGTTATCGAGAGTTTGTTTCAGCAGATTGAGAGAATTGTTAACGTCTTTTTAAGATCTGGCTTTCTGAGGAGATGACTCGTGAACCCATGGCACTTGTCCAGAAAGTTGGGCAACTGGCCATCACATCCCACAAAATAAGACTTTAGGTTTGGGGTTTTTTTTAAGTTCTATTGAATTTTTAAATTTGTTGGTTTAGAGAAGAATTAATAGTACTCGGGTAATATTGAACAGTAAGAAATTTCATGCTACCAAAAAGGTAATTTTAAATGGCAAGTGTGAGGGTTCTTCCTTGTAAATTCTAAACTCATATAATAGTATTCTGGAGTTTTCATGACAGAAACCATCACATACTTCTAAAGGATTTTCTTCTTCGGCCTTCCTCCCAGTGTTGCTTACAGTTTTCATTGTTCATGTTGGAACAAAAGAAACCCACCAGTTTATTGGTATTTTATCTGGACAATCTGTCAATATATTGTTTAAGAGCAGTCCAAAGCTATTTTCTGAAAGAAATACCCTTTTTAAACAATGTGATTAAAAATCTCATGGCTTTCACTGCAAGAAAAAGAATGCTGCATTAATTCCCTAGATAAATTCATATTGCATAATTATATTTTACCCTCCAAAAGCAATTTTAATGAGGTACTGTAATTCACTTTTCTCTAGTGTATAATGATTTTCTTTTGTTAGTTATTTCCTTGTGTCATTGTGAAATCATACTTTTCCTGCATAGCTTTGTTCCAAGACTTTTTTCCTAAGGTGCCTCTGATTTCTTTATTTCCTTTTCTTTTTTTTTTTTTTAATTTTTTGTTTGTTTGTTTTTGTGGTTTGGTTTTTTTTTTCTATTCACTTATACCTTCCAGCAGTGGGAAAAGGATGCAGTTGATTGCTTTTAGTATGGCAAATGTTGATCGTGCTAGGAACTTACGAAGAGAAGTGCACTTCTATTTCAGTGTAAAATCCAGAACAAAGAGTGGTCCAATTGACAGAAAGTCACTCTGATTGTTCTCTAGTTTCCAGTCACTGGGAAATCACTGTACATCCTTGTCTGAGGGTTCAAGTTCATCATTGATATTCAGTTCCACTAGGTATGTCAGTCTCAGCATTTACAATTCAGCCTGCTGGAGGTAGTTTAAGAATTCTTGGTAGAACCAAACAAACACTGAAGAATAACCTACAAAAAATCAGTGTTTAATGTCTAGCAAGTAAATATGGAAGGTATCAGAAAGAAGGCACCCTCTTCCACCAGCAAGGTAGATGAGTAATAATTACTTAATACAGAAATAAAATTTGCCCCGTGAAACAACATATCCAAAGCGTTATAAATCTGCTGTTTTGCAGATATCGATGAGTGTGCCTTAAGGACCCACACCTGTTGGAATGATTCAGCCTGCGTGAACCTGGCAGGAGGGTTTGATTGCCTTTGTCCATCCGGACCATCTTGCACTGGAGACTGTCCCCATGAAGGCGGCTTCAAGCGGAATGGGCAGGTGTGGACCCTGAGGGAGGACAGATGCTCCGTTTGTTCCTGCAAGGTGAGATCCAGCTGGTCTGGGTTTCAGGAGTCCTTTAATTCTCTGGGCTCATGTCAGAAACCCAATATTGCAGTGCCACTGGTATTGGCAAAAATACTGGTCTAAGCCCAAGGTGCTGAGGCAAAAGGTAAGCTCTGCTGTGGGCACTGAAGCTGTGATGGGGAAATTCTTCTGGGAAGTCATCTTTTTTCTTATTTTTCACAACCACAGACACAGCTGAATAACAGCTAACCGCGCTGAGCTTCTAGCATGTCACCCTGTGGGCCAGAGCCACTCGGAGCACGCCTTGACGAGGGTCTTGCATTACCCTTTAACACAATGTGCAGGCGATCAGCACGCTTACCGGAAATGTTGAAAAGTCAGCCATCTTCCTGTCGGTGGAGTTTTCCCTTACTTGGAATACATGTGAATTAACTGGGTGAGAAGGAAGGCCTGAGCATGAGTCAAAGGTTAGAGGACCTAGCAGCAGAGACTTAATTTCCTCAAGTGGAGAAGGGTGAAGGCCAGCTTTCTCCTCCTCATCCCAGCTTGGCTGTGTTAGCAGCGTTCCCACTTCAGCAGTGCAGCTCTTTCTGCACCTTTAGGGAAGCCAGTCGTAGTATAAGTAGATCTACCCTAGAGTTAACAGATCAGTGTTTTGGGTTTTTTTTCTCCTTGGAAATTATCAGTTCTTTTCTGAGTATGGTAATGAAGTTAAAAGAATGTTTGACTCCTGCTTTCTTCATTTTCAGTATTAAAAAGAGGAATGCCGTCATTGAAAGTAGAAGGATTTTAGAAATGCACCAATCTGAGAAATGGTTGGTCTTTTATGGCCACTTTGACCTGATGAGTTCATAGCACTGGTAAAGCTGTCCTTAGACACAGCAGAACGCTATTGGTCCTTGCATAAGTGTGAGTAAAATGAGATCTTGGCCACTGTGAAAAGCTGAACAGAGAGCACGAGAATTAGCCTGTCAATCCCCATGTCTCAATGCTCGTGAGCCAGAGAAGCATTCCAGGGTTTGAGGGGGACAAGGGGGAAGAGTTGTTTTGAAGTTGCAAGAAGCTGAAAGCCGCATCATTTCTGTATTGCAATAGTATAGCACAAGGGAGAATTAAGACTTTAGAGTGAATAGAACCCGCAAAGTACACTGCTGTTTAGGGCTCAAAAGGGAATACGTTCTTGTTAGTTGCTATATTTTTTACTTCAAGTAGCCTCAAGCTCCCTAAAACTCCTCCCTTCAGAAGCTGAAGTGTACAATTCCACTGAATATATATCAAGCTTTTATTGTAATCTTGGGGAATTGGCTGGCTTATGAAAGGATTTCCAGTCAATAGAATAAACAGTTTAATATATGTGAAGACATCTGGTCTCCCTTTGCAGAATTATAACTATTTAGTATTCCCGTCTTAGATTGCTTGTAATTTGTTTTATTTGCCATTTCTCATTGCACTTATTTCTTGTGTTGAATGCTCTTATTAGTATATGAAAATATACAAAATGATTAACTAGTACATAGATATTTTAAACTAAGCCTGGCACTGTTTGTTGCTATGACTCTTCCTTTATATCTTCCTCACTTGCCATTTTTTTCCTCTGTGAATTAACATTTGCATTTAATTTCATTCCAGTAGCTGCCTGTTTCAAGAGCCAAATTCTTGTCTGTAGAACAGCGAAAACAGGGAGAGCTCCTCCTCTATCATATCCCAGTCACGACGTAAAGTCTTCACTCAGTGTTTATTGAAATACGTTACTGAAACATATTTTTATAAATTGTGATATCTTCCAATGCACCAGACTACTTCTCAGACCTGCTGCAGGACTCTATCGTTCTTATGCAGTTGCACGGAGAGCTGGCCCTGCCTGACCTTTTTGCAGCCTGCCCAGTTCTCAGGAAGACGGCAGAGTGTATCTAAATCATTCCTTATGCTTCTTACTTGAACTTTGAAGTGATCCGACTCACTTGTTTTATCCAGGGCACAAATCAGTATTTCAGATTTTTTAAAAATGTGTTTTCTTTTGGCTTTTCTTTTGTTACGGTTATTTTAAGAAAGGTCAGATGGATATATTTTGTGCCTTGGCTGAAACACATAGGTCCCATTTTGAAGATACTTTAACTTAAAATCTGGCGCAAAGGGAATTAAATACCTTACTTAACTTTGAAGTTCATTAAGTAAGGTTGTTTGTGGAGTAGGATACTATGGAATATGAGAAATTATATTACTTCAGTTATATAATGAAGCAAAATGTCATTATTGAAACACAGGGGATTATTTCAGTGTTTCATCAGGCGCAGTCTCTTCAAGTCATTCTCATTCATCTGAATTAATATCAAGTTTACAAAACCGTAAATTCTCAAAACTATAAATTAATATAGTACCTTAAGTGTATTTGATGTGTCTTCTACAGGAATCTGCCTGAACTCTTGTGGATTTAACACACAATCAAATTTAAGATAGGTAGAATGTGAAGGAGAGTGGGGAGCTGTTGCTCTCTCTCATGAAAAAACTAAGCCTGGCTGTACAGTCTGGCTATATCTGGGCTTTCCAGTCTGTCCTCTCATTAAGACAACCCTCCACTCCCTGTATGAAGAAAAGCCTGGGGGATCAGCACAGAACTGGGAACAGGGGGGTGGATGTGCCAAGGTGAAGTGTTCCTGAGGGCGAGAACAGTTTGGTGGTGGTTTGGTTTCTGCAGGGTCTGATTTCTGTCCAAATTGGCTTTGGGGCTCTGTGGAAACTTGGGTCACCCTTTACAGCGATTCCCTTGTGTGCCAGTTTTTCCTTTGGTAAGAACGATTTTGAGTTCATACCACTGATGCTTATGAAGCATGTAGAACTGATTCAGTGAGGAGGGTGGCGAGGGAGAGGTACTAATAAGATGCTATACGGTATTACCCACCCAAAGAAAGTAAGTTGCTTTCTATATATTTCTCAATTTTCTGTATATTTCTCAATGCTACTATAGAGCTGCAAAGATGCAAGTGAGATGTTGTAGCTTAAGAGACTTTGTGTCACTGAAGTATAGGGATAAAAATGTTTTTTGGAAGGCATGGAGCTAATGAGGTTGTAGATAAAATACAGATGCTGAAAGAATAAAGAGAGTAGCAGTGTATTATGATTACCAAAAGGTCTCTGGCAAAATCATCAGGCTTTGTCAGTGTTCTGAAATGCAGAGAGTAAAGGCGACGTAAAAGGTTAGCTGCTCCCCAGAGGTAACAGCACGGGAGCTCAGAGAAGCACAGAGCTACCGGCACTGTCACCAGCTGACAGAAGAATATGCGAACTAATCTTGAAAGCTTGGAAACTGAACTGGAACCAAGCAGACAGGTTATTGTTAGCCATTATTAATCACCACTCCATTATGGAGGGAGAGAGATTGCCATTGTTGAGGGCGTTGGGTTGCCCGGCCGCCTGGCAAAACCCCACGTGCCTGGGGCTGGTCAGCCTGGCAGATCTTCTGTGCTGAGGTGCCGTTTGATGTCTACCCTCAGCAAGGGGTGGAAGATGGTTGTGCTTTCCCGCCTGCAAGAATGGAGATTTAGTTGTAACTCTCTGTTGGGGGAGGCTTTTGGCTCTCTTCTTGCACCACTTGCTCAAAGGGGAAGATGACGTCTGTCTGTGTTTTTGTGGAAAGGGTTTATTCCCAGCATTGCACCTGGACCTGGCTGGACCCGTGGCTAAGGAAATGGGGCACTGCCAGTCTTCCTTACCTTCTGATTTACTCAAACTGCTGAGTCAGGAAATAAAGCTTGTTTATTCCTTCTCCTACAGCTAAAGCAGCAAACTAGCCACAAGTACAGAATCCTTAGTTCTCTAATTTGATACAAAACTGAATGAAGACTGTACGGCAATCGAGTCCTGTGCCCTGTGGTTGGCAAAAGCAGTTGAGAGCCATGTTAACCTAGCATGTTTTCTACATTTCCATAATTCTGTGTTCTCTTCAGCTTTCCTTGTTAGGCATAAGAAATCATTTTAATTATTCTTACAACAGGAAGTAATATTCTAATAAATTCAAAACTATGATGAAACACGGCAGTGATGCTGACTGACGTGGGTATTGTGATTCCCTGATGCTGATTTGGTACATGTTGCATTGTGGCCAAGACTGGCTTTGCTTAAAAACAAGAGCCAAAAAGATTCCTACATCAAAACCTAGGCAAAACAACTACCCATGCTACGTGCTATGGTTATAGCTATTTTGTCTGCCTGTGGAAAAGACATCCTGGGCTGCTGTTACTCTTTTTAGTAATCACTTTTTTAAAGGATCAGAGGAAATAAATCCCCTTGCTTTGATAGGTACCCTTTTATTTGGTGGCAGTGAAAAACTTTTTTTCCTTCTTACATCGGATACAGGTTTATAGACTCAGAACAAGGTTCTGATGAGAATATGCAAATACTGCAATGAAATGAGTGGCGTTGTTTTAGGAATTGTACAGTTGTGAACCAAAGCAGAATATAGCTTCATGCCTCTCACAGTTCTACCTTCAAATTGGCTGCTGGGGACGCTTTGCTTGAATAAGGACTAATCCAATAACTAGCATTGAATGTAGAAGAAGTTCATTTCAAAACTTTTCAATTATCTCCTCATTGTTAACTGTGAATTCAGTTCCCAGTCTACATGTGGCCTGCCAGTATGTTGGCTCACCTACAGTAAGGGGTGTAATTTCAAACATGATAGTCCATCCAATTTTCGTAACTCGAATTAGAATCAATTTGTTTTTCTGTGATGCAAAGAGAATGTATCTGTTTCTCTTTACATGCAGAAGCAATTCTTCTGTTTATCTCAAACAGTTCTGTTTAATGGTCTTAAACAAAATGGGCCACCCAATCCATCCAATGCAAATATTTAGCAAAACCATATTTTGGAGAGCCTGTGGAATACAGGTCCTCTTTAATACATGAACTGAATTATAATGGATGTTGATAAGGTCCATTTAGCTTTAAGCTGGTGTACTGTAGGTCCATTTGTAACACAACTAGTGTGAATTCAGAGTGATGAATGATCAGTGCCACTGTGATTTTGCTATATCGTGTTCCTATGAAGTTAAAGGGACCACCTTCATAACTTCAATTTATTTATTCAAGTGATTTTCTTCACAGTCAGTCAAAATAGTGCTAAACAAATATTATGTGTATTAGAGTGGCAACTGCTTGAAGAGTTCATTGATGTAACCAATGGGATATGAAATTCCTTCACTATATTTCCTCTGAGAAACTGATTTCTTTTAAATTCAATTAGTTGGAGGTGGGAAAACAGTACTCTCAGATTCAGACAGTATTGGATGCATGCACTGTTAGAAACTGGGACAATACTGGTATTTGAGGTATTATTCACAACTGGCAGGGTCCAGTCCTTGTTGGTGGTAACATGCAATACATTGAGAACTTAGTATTTCCTGATATGCCAAAGATGTGCCCTTTGAGATATATAAATATATACACACACACACACACACCCGGTGACCTTATCTGGGTTGCTGTCTGGCAGTTTGTAGTTGACATCAGGGCAATGTGTCCTCGCAGGACGGGAGGATTTTCTGCCGGAGGACAGCCTGCGACTGCAAGAACCCCAGCGCTGATCTCTTCTGCTGCCCGGAGTGCGACACCCGTGTCACCAGCCAGTGCCTCGACCAAACTGGGCACAAGCTCTACCGCAGTGGGGACAACTGGACCTACAGCTGTCAGCAGTGCCGTTGCCTGGTACGGGTAAAGCGTTCAGAATGGAACAAGGCTAATAAGGATTCTGTTGTTTAGCAAAGCATACCTGGAAGCAGGCTCTTGGCTCTCTCTTCACCTGCTTTTCAAACTGGGAATGACAATAAAGTACTTACAGAGCACCAGAGAACTGAAAGCTACACCATCAGTTTTCCTCTTACTGCTAAATAAGTAGGTCTAATGAACAAAATGAAAAGCTTGACAAAAGCTTGGAAACCTTGACACCACATTAACTTTAGCATTAGTCTACTTTTGAGAACTTTTATAAGGTTGTCTGATCTCTAAATGACTTTTTAAAATTTTTTTCACGTGCTATGGATTTGGTTGGAGAAGTTTCAGCTTTTAATTACTTCAGCTGCTGTATGTGTCTTATCAAAATGGACAAGGCAATTCTTTTTTTTTGTTCAGCAAATGCTGGGAAAATGGAGTGCCAGTGCCATGTGGTGAATTAGCAAAAATTAACCAAAAAAAGAAGGATCAAGAAAACTAATATTACTAGACAAACATGCAGAATAAAGAACATTTATTTTCTCATTAGGCACTGTATATTATTTCCCTAAAACGTTAAGTTTTGCACAGATATACTAATTAGTGCAGCAATGAACTTAATTAAAGTTATCAGTTTTCCATTTATAGCTGTCTATATAACATAGTCTTTATATATGATATTAATCAAGAAGTGTCTGAGCATCAGGAAACAAATTACATTCAAAGCTGAGTTACTGTTAAGAGATAATTATGCATAATGTACAGCAGTAAGCATTGTATGTTGTATTCTCCTAAGATTGTTTTTTTTAATGTTCACAAAAGAACAGCAAGAAACATTTGCAGCAATGGCAAATATTAGATGCGAGGTGGTTTACGAGGGATACTGAGTTTGTGGCTAGCAGTTCTTTGTCTAATTTTATGATCGGGTTAACATACAGAGCTAAAAGACAGTGATGCCCTAAATCCACGTGAGGTTTTGTGCAGCGTGTGGTGTTACCAACATCTGAAGTGCTTAAGAGAGTAGCATAATGCAAGTTATTGGAGCCCTTCACAAGTTAAGTTTAGACACACACGGCAATACTTTACAGAATTGACCTGATGATTCTCTCTTCTCCATGTCTCTCTCTACTAAACTGCTATTTTTACAAAGCTAAATAATAAAATAAAATGACTCACTGGAACGTAACTGGTATTGCTCTAACAATTCCTTTAGGAGTTGACAGTAGAATCAATTTTGCTGTTGCTAGTTAGATCAATGTGCAATGCTTCTGAAACATAGTAACCTACATCTATCTGCGGTGTTAATTTTCTATTTAAGCAGTTGCTGTGATCCCGCTGAGATGTTTATGTGATGAGGCATAGAAAGAGTGCATGAGTCTGCAAGGCGATCACTGCAAAAATTACAGTTTATGGAAAATGTTGGAACCCAATATTTTATGCTGCCTTTAAAAACCCCAAAGAACTCAAGTTCCCCTGCTACGGTGATGACAGTGGTGGTGTTTAGTCAAGAAAAAACCAAATGAGAGTCTGCTACATTTAGGAAACTTCAGCTCAATATTCAAACATGCATTTATATGATCAATCAAACTGAGAGCTAATCCATGAAGTTTATTTCAATTTTGGCAAAATAAAACTTTTCCATTCAGTAGGATGCAAAATTTCTTGGTAGCTAATAAACGGCAACAAACTCAACGAGCTTTGCTTCAATTTTTACAGGAAGGAGAGGTGGATTGTTGGCCTCTTCTGTGCCCAAATCTAAACTGCGAGTACACAGCCATCTCGGAAGGAGAGTGCTGTCCCCACTGTGTCAGTGACCCCTGTCTGGCTGACAACATGACCTACGACATCAGGAAAACCTGTCTAGATGGCTATGGAATCACAAGACTTAGCGGCGCTGCATGGACAATGGTGGGATCTCCTTGTACAACCTGCAAATGCAAGGTACGATGGGCAATGTAGAATGGTAATGGAAATGTATGTTGCCGCATACAATCAGGGTCACTTTCTGCCCTTGGAAGCTCACATTCAGACCTCGGGGAAGTAAATGAGACCCGAGGGCAGAAGCCTACAGAAAACCCACGCTTTTTGTGTTTCTCAGGGTGGAAAAAAAACCCAGTTCTGTGCTTGTTGAAAACGTTGAGCGCAGATATGTAATATCCTAGTGCAACTTTCAGACACTCTGTTGGAGAGCCCTTCAGGTATTCTCAGTATGAATCTAGGCTAATATTTTAATAATTGCCTAATGAGGATGTTCATGAGAATGTGTATTGCAGAGCTGGTAAGCAGAGGCAGAAACACTAATAAAAGTTTTATCAGCAAGTACACAAGTAGAAAGGCATTGAAGCTTAGAGACGAAGTCACTCCCACAAAAGAAGTGGGAAGGGGATGTCACAGTTTCTGTTCCCTGATTTCATCAAGATATATTTAATCCAGTGGCTCTAATGCAGAACTGCGGTCTGTCTCCCTTGCTCCGTGCAGTGATGACCCCACTGTGCTAATATCAGAATTATGAAAATGTTGTTTTGGGTTATATAAAGTGTTCTTCTGTTCACTGTGGGAAACCGAGCTGTTGCTCCAGGGCTTTAAATTATTGAAAGTAGCTTTTCTGCCATTCTTCACGAGTTTTTCCTATTGGTTTGTGTTGGATTTAAAAACAAAGGAAAAAAAAAAAATTGCTCATTTGGGGTTTTGGTGGTTGCTGCAGGTTTTTGTTAGGTAAGATAGTTTTGTAAATGACTGGGTGTTGCAGAAAGATACTTAACAATGGATTAAACTCCAAAGCCATATGGTTTCCCGCCCCCATACATATCTGCCATGAATCAAGAATCTGAACTGTCTGCTTATTTCAGACAAACAGAAAGCTTCCCTGCATGGATCACATGAAAACTCTCTCCATTAACTTTCTTGCGTGGGAGAAAAATCCAGTCATCTCTGTTGCCCTTGCTGTGCTGTATTTTATTATGGGGACCACTGAGTCTTTCACGTCCGGGTTTCTAGTTCCTGTGGAGCTCAGGCCAGTTCAGTGCTATTTGGCAAAGTCAGTCTACTCAAAAAGCCACCACAGTTGGGACCGATGAGGACACCTTGGGATGATGGCTTACGCAGATTTTTGTATGTGTCAGAGATGCATCTATCTCTGCGTGCCACCAACCCCTTTGCTCTTTGTGACTTGTTCTGCGGAGCTGATTGACACCTGCTTGTTTGTCTGTGCAGAATGGGAACGTCTGCTGCTCGGTGGATTTAGAGTGTCTCAACAATAACTGACGTAGTCAGACTGGACTGTGCCGAGGGAGGAAAACTGATGAAGTTAACACCTGAAATGAAGTCGTGTGCATTGGCATTTTATACAACAGACAATTACCAAAGTCTCCGCATGAGGAAGATGTTTGGGAGTTGCCTTTGGGACCTATCACTATGCTCATCCTTGCTAGCCTTGTCTGGGTGACTTACAGTACAGCGCATACAAGTCAATGGTTGTTAAAAGTTTTCAGTGTTGTAAATTACACACTTTTCCTGTCAAGACATTTGCAAATATGTTTAAATTATTTCATGTGTAAACTAATGCTGTATTTTTGTTTTAATTTGTGTATTGACAACATGATAGAATCCAGCTCTTCTTACTTTGAATCTAGATTTTACAAATAAGACAGCCTGTTGTGATTTTGTCCCATGATATCACATACTGAGTTCCAAGGTCCCTGTCAGATGTATTTATGAAAATATGTATGTATGTACAGTCAAATTGCATAGTACTTATATTTCACAGCTGTCCAACATTTTAAAGCATTCAAAGGTATAGTTGATTGGACAGAATGGAAGTAATCAAAATAAGTCTGTCTTAAAAATTTATAAAATTAAGTGCCATGAACTTAATGAAATGGCAAAAAAAGCACTTTCTTCTCCAAACATGCAGAGCAGCAGCAAGACTCCTACGGTGAGAAATGGAACTAAAAACACGCCCCACTGCCAATTCAACACATATTCAGGAAAGAATCACCAGTCATTATCAGTATTCTGTTTTGCAAGAGAAACTGCAAGTGCTGGAAGAGGGTGTAATCCCTCTGGATTGTGCAGTGATAAAACGGAGACCCTTAGGATGATTTAATTTAAATTGACTTAAGTTTGAATTTGCTTTCAGTTGTAACACCATTGATGAGTTCAGAATTTTTCCTTTTTTGTATTTACAGTAATAATGATGTCCGCCATTCTCAGTTACTGCTACCATAATGACAAAGTGCAGAAGCACCTGTACCAGCGTCATGCAGGACAGGAGACCTTAACACTTGGTAACTTTTGTTACCCAATTAACAGCTCAGAGAGAGATGTTTATTTTTTTTGTATTTTATGGCATTCGATAATATTTAGTTTTAAATTTACCATGCACACAGTGTTGTTTAGTAGCTAAGTTTAGACGGAATTACAAATTAAAACTCTTAGCCTTATATCAAGGTTAGAGTTTCAATTCTCTTCAGCTAATGTCGATTTTTTTCATGAGGCTAGAAAGTTTGTGGCATTAGAACAAGAATGTATTTCTACGATGATGGCATCTACAGCTTAAATGTCACCTTTTTAACGTGCTGTTGTGTTTTGTTCTGCTCATTTGTATAGTGTTTTTTGCTTTTTCTTTGTTTAATTAAACACACTGAGTATATGGAAAAGAGTGCAGAAATAAGTATAGTGGCTACAGTTTGGAAAGTCTACATTTGTGAGTTTTTCGTAGTTTCATGCAGAAAATGTGAAACTGATTAATAAGAATGAAGTGTGACTATACAGTGAAAAAATTAGTTGTCTTTTAAATGAAGTACTGTTATGTTTCTTAAAAGGGGACAGTGGCAAAACAATCTAAAAATCACCTGCAATCATTCAGACAACTTTACTCCCATTTTTTAAACAGGATTTGTTTTATCTAACAGGTTTGTGTGCTAAAGTTAAGTTTATTTTCTTAAAATGCCCCATCATTTTCAGCTACTAAGGTATTGACCATATTTGCATTGCCCTAATGATTGTATAATAAGGGAAACAGTTGTGTTTTATATGATACTCAAAGGATGTTTGTAAATCATAATGTCAGCTCATTTTGTATATCACATTGTAAAACCCAATGGTAATTCAGTTGGATGAGATATCCAGTGGGCTGAGATATAAAGGGGAATGATTTAAAACTTGTGGGCATCTAAATAAACTCCTATGTACAGATTGCTTTCCCTTAGTTTTATTAGCAGAGTTTTAAAACACTAACCACTGCCCTTTCCAGACTTGAACTCGTGATGTTGCTGAAAGGAGAAAGAGTGTTTGCCTGGAGATGTAGCGTCAGAGTTGTAAGAACTACTTTGTTTATACTTACTTGGACAAAATCATACATTCCAGTCTGTCACACACCCCAATTCCTGAAGCTCTATGAATGGGATTAAAGACAGTGCAGGGTCCGAAAATCATTCTTTTCCCATTTACCTTGTAGTAGTGAAGCCCTTTCCCAGGATGCTTTCTGGAAGCTCCAGACCTTGTTGGGATCATATTCAACAGGAACACGGAAGTTCACATTTTTCCACCACACAGACCAGTTTTCTTTGAGAACTCAAATGCAGATTAATTCAGTAAAACCCTTTCAGGACATTTTATACAGCATTATGTGTCATTATCTCAGAGTAATACAGCTTGAATTGTTCACACAAAGTCAAAATATTGACACAGACCTGTTTGTTTATATTGCATTTTAAGCAGTTACCCTGACTATGATGAACTTTTCCTTATGAAGCAATTTGATCGCTAGTCACATCACATTTGCCTTCAGAGTACTCAGAAGCCACAGCTCAAAGAACACATTGAGGAGGGAAATTTAATTCACTATGTTCCTCTGTGACCAAGGTAAGAACTTTCAAAACCTCATGCTGAAATTCCCTATAAACCTATGGGGCACTACGTTGAAAATGCTGGAAAAAAAATAAATCAAGTTTATGATAATAATTTCTGAAAAATCTCCTCTTTGCTTGTGAGATGGACCTTCTCTCTGCTCAGAAGATAAGAACAATAATATTAACGTGAGGAGGACTACCAATATAACATCTGTGAAAGGGAACTTGCTGCCAGTTCAGAGACTTGATCAAAACTCTCACTATAGGGCAGTTGGAATTTTGTAGCTGTTTCTACTCATTTATCCTGTAAAGGAATATTTTCTCTGCATGTATCACTTCTGATGACAAAAAATAAAAGAGTGAGAAACAGAAAATGAAAATTCCAGCTGTGGTAAAATGTCTTTGCCTCCTCCTTTTGGCAAAAATCTCAGCCTAGGCACTAAACCAGAACATTGTTTTGTGTCTTGTGAGGGAAGCAGCTTCTCAGTTCTGCTCCCTGTGTATTTGCAAACTCACCCACTGAGATAAAGCAAGTGCAAGTGTTCCTTTGTAGTGGCTCCTAAGGCCAAAAATATGGACCACACTGAGCCACGCTAGTCACTAGTAAAGGTCAAAGAAAATCCAAACTGTTCCCCACAAATGCTGAATAATATCTGGCTAATTCACAGGAATGTGTGGGAGATTTATTAGTGTCTCTGTGTTGCCTCAGAGACCTAAATAACAACTGTCTTCCGGTAATATATCTTTTCCCAAGAGCTGTCAGTGAGTTTTCAGGTATAACTGTGTACAACATTTAATTAATAACATCTTTTCAATCAGACTGCAATGACAAACAAAAATATTACGTTTGGTTTTTTTTTCTGTGGCAGACAGTAATGTTTTACAAAACAAAAGGTAGTGTCAGGAGTGATTACACAAATGGTGGAGTAGATTGTAATAGAATTAAATCACAACTCCTACGAGCAATATGGAAATGTCTCACATCTAATGGTACTTACATAACCATCATTAATGAGGGGAATTTAAAAGGGCCCCATGATACAGTTTGATGTAAAATTTTAAGTGAGTGTTATGATAAGACATAATTGTTTGAGGAACATACTCTGCCATCAGAAATATGTACCTGCCAACAAGCTACTGTTCCTCTTAAGGCAGATCTTTGGCACTCACTGAAATTTAAACTGGTGTAAGGAAGACTCATGGTGGTACGAATTTAAAAAAAAAACTAAAAAAAGAAATTCCAACCTGGGGTGTTTGAATGCTTCATATTCAGTTCTTCTCTCTTACTGGTAGAAATCAGCAATAATTCTGTTTCAGCTGGTCATTGACCTCAGAGAGTTGTTAGTGAAGTGCTGGTATTGCTTGTAATCTGCAAATATTACTTGCAGGTGCTAACAGGATTATTTCTTGCTACTAGCTGCCAGTGAACAGTCCTGCATGCGCAGCTTTAGGTATACCTGAGAAGGGTGTATATCAGTAAGCTGATAAAATGGGTCAAATACAGTTATTTTTAATGAATCCATCACCAGGAGATTCACAACACATGGGCACATGATGTCAAAAATCATGGCCAGTCAAAAAAAAAAAAAAAGGCCCCCCCAAACTATATAGGTAATTTAAATTCTTTACTGCTACTTCATCTGTACAGTGTGAGGGATGCACTGAATTCTGATGGGTGGATTTCTGGCTGGGAGCCAAATCTTTGCTTCATCAATGCCTTGCACTTGAATTATTTTTCTTCCTAAATTTGTACATGAGATTGTTTTACTGAAGTGGTTTGATTGGAATTGAGCGGTGTTTGGAAGCAAGCCTTATCATCTTCTCTTTGAGATCGAAGTAGCTACAACAGGATCTGGAGCAATTCAGGCTTCTTTCTTGTATGTGCCTCGACCCTGACAGGGAGAAACCACCTTGGGAAAAGGCACGGAGTTACCTAGCCAGCTCCCCTGTGTTTGGGTGGGACTGCGGTTCCAGCCCGCGGTTTTACAGGGTTGTGATAGTGTTTACCCCGGGTACAGCAATAGATAAACCCTCTGATAGTGGCTTTTGGTTGCCATTCTCTGTTCTGTAGTTTCTTTCGAACAACTGGTCATGTCATCCGTACACCGTAACATATTTACCTATCCCAAAGCTCTTTATTATTAAATGCCTATGTGGTTATTATGTGTACACATGTAGATCCACCGGGCACTTCAGTGAGAGGCTTAGAGGTTCTGCAGCAGATCACACGGTCACTGAAACACAAAGCAGAGACCAGGAGCTTATCATGAAATTAAACCAGAGTTGAAAAATCCTGTTTTCTAATAATGCAGTTGATTGATTGCCCCTTTGATTAACTCTGAATCTACTTTTCCTGTCACAAGAATTGCAGATGTATTTTATTTAATCCAGTCCTTTTTTATACTAGTTTTGATGGATTCCCTTTTGCACACTTCAATATTAAATACGCAGATTTGTTTTCCTACCTGAATATTAGGCAAAATTCTCATCTGGGTGCTAGAATGTGTGGGCTTTGCTACTGTTGTGCCTCTGGACTCAAAGTAGGCATTTCTTTACTCAATGTCTATGAAGTTAGAATCAGAGAATCACTGAAGTATGTTCAGGTAAACACTAACTTTTAAGGGTAAACTCTTACCTGTTAAGATAAGGGTTAAGGAAAACAGAATATGAATTTTAAAAGTACGTTTGCAACTGTAGAGGTGATTTTTCAGCCTGACCACAGGTTTGGCCATTTACTCACATTTGTATTAAATCATTAGCTGATTAGTTCACTCTTTAGCCACACACATTTAGTTTATGATTTGCAGGGGAGAAGACAGCTTTGAGAAGTAGCCAACTGCTGCATGAAGTCATCCCGATGAGCAGGTTTTCATGCAAAAAGTATTTGTTAGAAACTACTGCAGGAACACTGCCTGCACTTTCTCAAAAGCAAGTATTTCTTGTGTGGTCCTGGGCAATGCACTTTTGCCATATTTTTTTTTATTTTTCTACTGGCACAGTAGAGCAAGTCTTTGCAGAGTGTTTGGGCTCTTGAGACAAAATGCTCTTTAACTGCTGCTTTGGCTTTTCTCTTCTGCGTGAGCTACCGCTGCCCGCAAGCGCGGTGGTGGGTGAAGGTAGGTGCTGCGGGCGCGATGTGCTGTGGGTGGCCGTGGTGGTTGGTGTGCTGGAGGGTCTGGAGGAGGCCCTCATAAAGCTATTAGCAGTGGTATGGCAGCAATCACATGTTGTTTTCTTCTTAATGGCTGAAGCAGAGCAGAGCAATATGCTTGATTCCTCGTCCTTTTCCCACCCTTCACCAAAATCAGGAAAAAGTCTTTGAATGAATGAAATGTGTCTTCTGCTGGAGTCTTGGAAATGTCAGAAATGCCAGGAATGATCTGCTTTTTTTAGTGTGTGGCATGATTAAGGATGAGCTTGCCAGAACTTGATGGAGGAGGATCTAGGACTGGATGGAAAGGATGGAAGTAATTAAACGTGTAACAAAGCAGTCCTTACCTCAGTGGCTAATTAGTGATGTCAACAGGTATTGCTAAATTGTCTTTTGAATTTGGAAGTATTTTAATTCTACTTAAAGCAAAAAGTGATTGTTTCCTGCTTTACAGTTTATTCTTCGCTTTTCTTGATTCTTTTGCTGATCTCTCAGGCCTTCCCATCACTACAGTCTTACAGCCTGACCAGAGACTGACCAGATAACATGAAAACTAAGCAAAAGAACTATTTGCTTTCATGCCTATAGTAAAAGGGAATTTGCAACCATAACTGGTTGGTTTGTTGTTGTTTTCTTTTTTTTTATTCAAATGTCACTTTTTTATAGTAGTCATAGCTAGAATTAATGTGTAGTCCGGACCTCAGTCTCAAGAGACCTGTTACTATTAAAGGAAGCCAGACTGAATCAGTTACCTAACTTGCAGATGTAGCACCTTTTTTTTTTTTTTTTTTAATGACCTCTCCCTTAAGTATTTACTCTCGCAGGGAACAAGGGAACTATATCTCTGTCATTTGAAAGAGTGACTCCAGGCTGTCCCTGAGCATGGTCCGTTCCGTGTCCTTTCTCCCTGGAGTTCTCAGAACTGCCTCAGCAGTATCTGAAAATGCATTTGGTAAACCAAGAACACAGCTGTATCTGAAGCCAGGTCGATAAACCCATAGAAGGAAGGATAGGTGAGCCTGTAATTGATAGCAGGCTCGCATCAATCCTTAACAAAACTTCAGGCATCACCAGAATGTATTTAGGGACATGCAGGATGGTGTAAATCACAAATGTTGGCTGCAATTCTGCATGCCTGCAAAGTTCAGAGGAGTTAAGCTGAAGGTTTTCATTGTGTAAGTATTGCTCAGCACGAAAGTTCAAAGCTATTTCTCTTCCTGAATTAAAGCATTATTGTAAGCTATGTGGGAGTATGGTGTGCACACATATATCCTCTACAATTGGGGAAAAAAGAAATTATCCCTGATGACCTTTTCACCTCTGAGTAGCCATCTCATTCTGTGTCATTTATCAACGTTTGCGATATTATTTACAGAGCAAGCTTGTCTAACGTGAGTAATACTATTTCAAGTGAAAATAGATGTATGCCATCTATTTCAGGTGAGTTGATCCATTGCAAGGGTAGCAATGAGAAAAGTCAGTCCCACATGTTCAGAAAATATACCCTAGCTGTGCTACAATTAAGAGATAAGCTTTAGAAAACTACGCGTTTTGAAAATGTACATTTTCTCAGTGATCTGGGGGTTTCAGTGCTGAACTTGTACTATTAGTGTCGGTAAGACTCCAGCCTGTCCCAGGCCACAGAGGCCACTAGAAAGGCAGATGCCCAAGCAGCTAAAAATGTCTGTAGCGAGGGGATAGGCCAGGAGAACAAGCTGATGTGTGGCGTGTGCTTTTCCCTGCACGTCTGCGGTATGGGCTGCAGAGAGCCGAGGCTTCAGGGGTGGGCTGAGTTGGGGGGGCCGTGAGCCCAGCTGCCCTCCGAGGAAGGCAGTACTTGGGCATCTTCAGGAGGGGCCGTGGTCTAGTCGCTGGTCTAAAAGATTGATGTTTCTGGTCCACGCTAAGCTCAACGTGCCAAGACTGAATGTGTATCTGAGCCTTCACTGAAAATAATGGGCTAGAGATACCTAACTGCCTTTACGGGAGTTTGAGAGCTTTGGGGAGGCAGCTGATGCTGGAGATGGATCTGTGTTTGGAAAGGAGTGAAATGTGGTGTTTGTGCTCACCTACTCTCCTTTCAGTGTTGTTGCTCTGAATTTATGCCAAAAGGTGACCAACTCTGGTGCCTAAGTGTAAGCAGGAGAAAAAAAACCCAAACAAAAACCTGAGGGAGGACCCTCCCCCCAAAACACCAGAAAATAAGAAAGAAAGCCTAAAGAAAAACCCATTAAATCTTTGTCACTGAGCAGGCAAATACGAAAGTATATACATTTAGCAATTTTAGTTCATAATGGGAATGCCATAGTATAGTAGCAGTGCCAGACTCGTAGTACTAGCTTTAATGCAGAAAAACTAGTCATCTTGCACCATGCCAGTAAGTCGTGGTGTGGTCTAACTGTGCACCATGGTGTATCATAAAAGTGCCTGCAGAGACATTTTCAACTCAGAAAATACATTCTATCCAAAAAGTATCTTTCAACAAGTGTAATCAAAGTGAAATAAATTGATCAGCAAAACAATAAATTTAAAAATTTGTCATATGTGAGTGGCCTGTGTGATTATCAGATCCTAATTTTAAAAAGATAAATGATTTGTGATAGCTTAAAAATAGGAAGAGTGTTAGGAGCTTGAATGAAGCTACTCGGGTGGTTCAGAGATGGACAAAAGAATTGTGGAGTAGTGTAGTGAAAAAGATCCTGGTCAATGGAATTTTCTCTATATGTGGGGTGACGTTCAGTAATCGAGGCAAAAGAAATCATTATGTCAAAGCTTGCAAATGGAAGGGAGAGAACCAAAAGGAAAATAAAGCATTATGTCAAAGTGAGCAGTAACTCCAGAATGAGATTCCTGCATTTTTTATGACATGAGAGTACTGCCTATAGCAAAAATAACTGGTTTATTAAGCTCAGGCTAGCACCAGATGCAAAGAAGAGGTAACGGTTCACAAGCTGGAAAGCCATTATCAAATATGTAATGGAACATCACTGAAATATTCTAGGTTACAAACATTCTTTTGGCTTTCTGCATGAGAGAAAAGTGGAGCTGAAATCAAGCAAGTAAAAGTAATATTACTTAATGTTAGAAATATGATGTCATTGGGCAGTTTAAATTACAAGAGGTGCGTGCAAGAGAAACACATGGGTTGAAGAGACAGGTAACATAAACACAGGCAATGATGCTTTTAGCAAAGACAAATGAATTCATGAAGCTGGTGACACTAAATGTGGAAGTGATTTATAGGAAAGACTCCTAAGCCAAGGAAACAAAAAAAGTAGTCCAATGGAATCAATACACTAAAAGATTATTAGATTTTTTTTTTTTCTTTGTCTTTAGAATGCAGGCACTCAAGGTTTGAAACTGCTTCAGCCTTCTGTGCTGTGGTTTTATTTAGAAATAAATCCTGACAACACTTGCTGGGTTGTGGGAAGTGGCCACTGACCCTGGCCACTGGGAGAAGGTCCAAGAACAGGAGCATGCATCTTGGAGCTGTGGCTTCCCCGTGCTGGGGAGGATGCGCTGGGAGTGGGCACGGCCCGGGGGTACCCTCTGCTCCTCCGCAGCTGCACGGTGGGAGCAGGAGGCTGGAGCAAGGAGTTTAGATGTGTGGGCAGAATTATTTACAGAAGGTAAAGGGAGAAAATTCTGTTGGTTTTTAAGATTAATGGAGTCTGAGGTATAGTTGCCTGGGATGGGTGCGGTGAGAGTGGGGCTGGTGCTGGGGTGGGGGGACGGGAAGGCAGAGGAGACAGCCAGCAGCGTGGCATTTCCTAGCTGCCTGGCTGGAGTTGTAAAGGCAAGATTTATTGTTGAGGCGAAGGGCTGTGAGTAAAATAGAGCAGGACTGGGATGCGGGTCTCTACATTGCTCATGTCTTTCTAATGAGCAGTCAACTCGCTGAGGAAACCGATGACTCTATTGGCAGCTTAAAAGTGATTACTGGAGGCTTAAAGCTTTGTAAACCTCCCAGTTAAGTTCTGCTTGCAGTTCTGCCCTCCCCATCTGTTATGGGTTTGTGTGGCACGGGGTTTTTTTGGCAGCAGGGGAGGGGGCCACAGGGGTGGCTCCCATGAGAAGCTGCTGGAAGCTCCCCCGGCTCCAAGTCGGACCCGCCTCTGGCCCAGGCCGA